>JAKWIY010001649.1:0-17363 GCA_027704805.1 Solanum corneliomulleri | reverse complement strand
AGATCCGGTTATCATCAATTGAAAATACGGGCAACGGATGTGCCAAAGACTGCTTTCGGACCAGGTATGGGCATTACGAATTTGTAGTGATGTCTTTTGGTCCTACGAATGCCCCTGTTTTGCTTTTATGAGCTTGATGAACGGGATTTTTAAGCCAATTTGGATCTCTTTGTGATCGTATTTATTGATGATATACTAATATACTCAAAGATCAAGAAAGAATATGAGGAGCATTTGAGAATTGTATTGGAAATGTTGAGGGAGAAAAAGCTTTATGCCAAATTCTCCAGCAAGTGTGAGTTTTGGCTAGATTCAGTGTCCTTCTTGGGGCACGGGTTTTAAGGATGGAGTGATGGGTGGATCCTTCTAAGATTGAGACAGTGAAGAATTGGGTAAGACCCACTAATGTGTCAGAAATAAGGACCTTGTTGGTTTAGCTAGCTATTGCCGTCGATTTGTCAAGGGATTCTCTTCCATTACTTCCCAATTGACGAACTTGACTAAGCAGAATGTTCCATTTGTATGGTCGGACGAATGTGAGGAAAGCTTTTTAGAAGCTCAAGACTTTTTTGACTACTGCACCAATTCTCACCTTGCCCGTGAAAGGTAAGAACTTCATTGTTTATTGTGATGCATCCTATTCTAGTTTGGGTGCATGTGCTAATGCAAGAGAAGAATGTGATTGCTTATGCTTCGAGGCAATTAAAAGTTCATGAACGTAACTATCCAGACCCATGATTTGGAGTTGGCTGCGGTGCGGTAGTGTTTGCATTAAAGCAATGGAGACACTATCTATATGGGGTTAAGTGTGAGGTCTATACGGATCATCGTAGCCTACAGTATGTCTTTACTCAGAAGATTTGAACTTGAGACAAAGGATATGGATGGAACTACTGAAGGACTACGATATCACTATATTGTATCATCCGGGAAAAGCTAATGTCGTGGCAGATGCTTTAAGTAGAAAGGCAGGAAGCATGGGAAGTCTAGCTCACTGCAAGTTCTAGACGCCCATTGGCTAGAGAAGTTCAGATTCTGGCTAATGACCTCATGAGATTAGAAGTAAATGAGAAGGGAGGATTTGGCTTGTGTGAGGCGAGATCTTCCTTCTTGACAAGATTAAGGGAAAGCAGTTTAATGATGAGAAATTGATCCGGATCCGAGATAAAGTGTTGCAGGAGAGGAAGAAAAGCAACAATCGATGAGGAAGGTGTTTTGAGGATTAAGGGAAGGGTATGTGTACCCCGCGTCGATTATTTGATCAACACTATTCTGACAGAGGCTCATAGTTCAAGGTATTCTATACATCCGGGTGCAACCAAGATGTACCGTGACCTAAAGCAAACTTTATGGTGGAGTAGAATGAAGCGTGATATTGTTGATTTTATTGCCAAATGTCCAAACTGTCAACAAGTAAAGTATGAACACCAGAGGCCCGGGGAACACTTCAGAGAATGCCCATTCCTGAATGGAAGTGGGAGAGAATTGCAATGGATTTCGTGGTTGGTTCTTCCAAAGACAATAGGAAAGTTTGATTCCATTTGGGTAATTGTGGACAGATTAACTAAGTCTGCTCACTTCATTCCGGTCAAGGTGACCTACAATGCAGAGAAGTTAGCCAAAATCTATATCTCAAATCGTTCGATTGCATGGAGTTCCACTCTCCATCATATCAGATAGAGGTACGCAGTTTACTTCTAAGTTTTGGAAAACATGCATGCGGAATTGGGTACTAGGTTGGACTCTGTACCGCGTTCATCCTCAGACCGATGGTCAGTCTGAGCGAACGATTCAAGTGTTGGAGGATATGCTTCGTGCATGCGTGATAGAATTTGGTGGTCATTGGGATATGACTTCTTACCCTTAGCAGAATTTTCGTACAACAATAGCTATCACTCAAGCATTGATATGGCCCCATTTGAAGCATTATATGGGAGGAGGTGTAGGTCTCCCATTGGTTGGTTTGATGCATTTGCGGTTAGACCTTGGGGTACTAACCTTTTGAGGGATTCATTAAAGAAAGTGAAATCTATTCAAGAAAAGCTTTTAGCGGCGCAAAAGTAGGCAAAAGGAATATGCAGATCGAAAGGTTAGAGGACTTGGAGTTCATGGAGGGTGAACAAGTCTTGCTGAAGGTTTCGCCCATGAAAGGGGTGGTGATGCGGTTGGTAAAAGAGGTAACTAAGTCCAAGGTATATTGGTCCCTTTGAAGTACTAAGCGAGTAGGGGAGGTGGCTTATGATTAGCCTTGTCTCCAGGGCTGTCCGAGTGCATCCGGTATTTCATATGTCTATGTTGAAAAGATACCATGGGGATGGAAACTAATCATTCGTTGGGATTCAGTTCTGCTTGATGAAAATTTGTCTTATGAGGAGGAGCCTGTTGCTATTTTAGATAGAGAAGTTCGCAAGTTGAGGTCAAGGGAGATTGCATCCACAAAGTTCAATGGAAGAAGGACCCGTTTGAAGAAGCCACTTGGGAGAAAGAGGCTGATATGCAGAAAAGATACCACACCTGTTTACGGATTCAGGTGCTTTTTCGCCCTTGTTTTTTCTTCTTATGATCGTTCGAGGACGAACGATGGGTAAATTGGTATCTATTGTAACGACCTGTTTAGTCGTTTTGAGCAACATATTTTATTTCTGGAAAAACTGGCTAAGACGACGGACCCCACGGCGGACCGTCATAGGCACGACGGACCGTCGAGGGGGTCTCGTTTCAAAACACTTAGAAATTCTGAAATTTGGGTACTGAAATCGACTCTCTGAACTTCGTGACGACATGGCAGGACGGACCGTCGTGGGCACGCCAGACCGTCACAGACCCTTTAGTGGAATTGAGTCTCTGAACTCTGTGACGGAGCAGCAGGACGAACCGTCGCAGGCACGATGGGGGCATAGACTGTGTAATCCCAGGCTGGGTCGGATTTCTTTAAATTTTTTAAGGGACGTTTTTGACATTCTGCTTTAATTATAAAGTTAGTGGGTTATGTTAATAAGTCTAATTACTTGGGGGTTAAAAGAGGTAACCTTGAGTTAATTAGTGGGTTATTATTGCCATCTTTATACTTAATTATATGCTAATTAGGGTTAAAGAAAGAGGTTTGAATAAAGAAAATAGAAAGAACAAAGAGAGAGAGGAGAGTCGAACGAGAAAGAGGAGAAACGAAGAGAGAAACAAAGCTTTGGGGAATTTGCTTGCTTGATCACTAATCTTCGGTGGAGGTAGGTTATGATTTTATACTATTCGTAGTAAACTCTAATAGCGAATGATATGTATTGGTAGTATTGTAAACCTGCTATATGCTTAATTGTATGTTTGCATGAATTGTGAATGATATAATTGTGATAAAATAAGCAGGATGAAGCTGTTGAATCCCAAATCTTGAAAAACCCTAATCTCTTTGTTAATGATGATGCCTTGGTATAAGAGAAGGCTTGATGAACTAAATAAGAGATGAATGATGCCTTGGTATAAAGAAGGCTTGATGAATTAATAGAATGAGATTAGTGAGCGGGAGTGGTGTCACGAACCGACACGTTAGTATAGGGGGACCTGGGTGTCACGAACCGACATGTAGCATTAGGGGGACCGGGTGTGTCACGAACCGACACGTAGAATAGGGGATAGGTGATCGGTGTCACAAACCGACACGTAGAATAAGGGATCGGGGTGTACGAACCGACACATAGATTTAGGGGTCGGGTGGTGTCACGAACCGACACGTAGAATTAGGGGATCGGAGGTCACGTTCCGACACATAGTAGTAGGGGATCGGAGTGTCACGTACCGACACAAGAGGATAAAGATTAATGAGGGAGCGGAGTGTCACGTACCGACACAAGAGGAATATAGATAATGAATCTTGAAAGATGCTAATATACTCAATCTAATGAACCTAATTCCCAAACGAGTATGGTATTGAGGCTTGAGTCCTCATGGGTGAACTTGACGGTACTTATTTATGATTATAGTACTTGTTGTTGCTACATGTTGAGTATTGTAGTTGATTTATGATATTATCTGATATATGCTGTTTTCTATTTTGAGTTGGCCGATGATATCTACTCAGTACTTGTGTTTGTACTGACCCCCTACTTGTATGTCCCTTTCTTTGTTATATGTGGAGTGCAGCAAACGTGCCGTCGTCTTCAACTCAACCGCAATTCTAGCCAGTCTTCAATTACACCGGATTTCAGGGTGAGCTAATGCTTCTAGCTTGGACTGGATCTTCTTCTTCATGTCTTGATGCTTTGAAGTTCCGGCATGGACTAGCTTTTACTTGTTTTAGCTTCTTAGAATACTCTTAGTTAGTAATTTGATCATAGATGTTCTTGTTGTGATGACTTCCAGATTTGGGGAATAATAGATGTTGAATTTTAGAAGTTATGGAATTGGTTTTTATTAATGAGTTTAAGTCTTCCACATTACTTTCTGTGATATTATATTGAAATGTTAGGTTTAGATTGGTTGGTTCGCTCACATAGGAGGGTAAGTGTGGGTGCCAGTCGCGGCTCGGTTTTGGGTCGTGACAATACATGTATTTGATATTCGATATTATGAAAGACCATAATAAATCTTATCAATAATTGAAGGATAATGAAGGTAATATCTAATCAATACATAGAGGTTATGGCGGAAAATATTTTTCTTGAAAATAAGTTGATTCTTATAAAAAAACAAAAATTATGACTTGAAAATTATTTGTATATAATTTAGACAAATAAAAAGGTAAGGGCGTAAGCCTTTCTTTTTTTTTAAGAGAATATATTTTTAAAATATTTGTTCTGAAAAAAATATTTGACCAATCATAATGTCTATTAATTATTGTAACAGAAAAATTAATATCTTAATAATACATATTAGATAAAAGAATAAAAAAATCAAGTCTCACATAATTCATTTTAACAAGAACATTAATATTTTTTCACAATAAGATATGTCAAGTCAAAGAATATTGTACAAATCAAACAAATAAATAATTAATCCATTTATTGTTTTACTTAATATGTCTTTTCAATCAATTAGATTTTAGACTTTATACACATTTTCTACCTTTAAATATTCATATTCCAAAACATTTGTGTATATATATTTTTTTCATCACAAGCAAATGGCTAAACTCTCATCAACTTTGTGTTTTTTGCTCCTTGTTTGTGTACTAGGTACATTTTTCAATTCCCATTATTTATTTTTATTCCTTGTATTCGTCGTAAATCTTATCGCTAAATAATTCTTTGACATAATTTTTTGCTAATTAATCATTATATATGATTTCTGATGATTTCTTATGTGTGGTTATAAAATATTTTATTTATTTATTTATTTGTGAAATTTCACTAAATATATTGTTATTGAACAGGTATTAATGGAATTCGCGATACGGCTAGCAATGTAATAGTACCAAATAGTAAATGCTTAAGTATTTTGGGTATATGCGGTTCTAAAGTTTGTGACGAACATTGTTGTGAGAATAAATGTTTAAATAAATTCCAGTCACAAGATCCAAAAGGTGCTTGTGAGTTGTTCCCTGGTTCTGGATTGGTAATTTGTAATTGTTACCATGATTGTGGTAATTAGACCACACACAAAAAAAAATGGATAAAACTTTTTAATTCAATATTATATGTGATACATTTATTTATACTTATTTAGAATTCGATTTCATGGAAAGAATTATAGCTTAATTTATCTTGCCTTATCTTTTTCTTGTATTGTATATTTGTTGGGTATTTAATTCGGATATAAGCTTTATGAATGGAGAAACTTTTAACATGAAATATTTTTTTTTATATTGTGCGTTAATTATATCTAATTTCGAAATTTTTTAAAATGATAATAATTTCAGATTTTGCAAAACTTACAAATAATTGTTCATTCATCCAATTGGTGGCGGAGCAAAAAATTTTGCTATTAGTGAGATTCAAACTCACGAACACTCTAAGTTTCTGTGTCTTTACACTTTCAAGACACTTGAACCACTAGACTTCATTATATTGTTGTGTCAAGGGTGTCCAACATATTTTATTTAGCAACTTTATTTATCATTTTATTTATATATACGTTATAATTTTTCGACGAAGAGTGTCCAATTGAACACCTTGACATAAGGGTAGATACGCCACTGTACCCAATATGTAGCAAATGATACATAAGTTATGTATATTGATTTAGGTTTGAAAATAGTATTAGGTTATGGATCGACAATAATATTTGTACCGAATACTATACATTACATACAAACAAAATTGTAATATATTTGATAGAGGTGGAGTGATATATCCGAATGTTAAGAGAGAAGGTAAAAGGAGATTTTATGATTAACTAAAATGGTAGAAATTTTAAAAAATAATTACGTTATCTTAAGTCATGTAATTATATAATTTTTCCTTTCGCGATATGAATCAAGATTAATCAGGTCATTAGAGTTCAAATTATAGATATTTGATTAAGTTAATGATCATATGTGTTAGACAAAAAACAAGATAAAACTTAAAACCAAAATTTCATATATTCTAATATTAGATACGTCTAATAATTTTCTATTATCTTGTTATGCCTCATTTTGTTTGCTTGAATTTTATATTATTATATTCATAATTTTTATCAACATTTGGACAATATTATCAATATATATATTTAAACGAGTCCGAAGCCTAAATAGTGAAAAATGTTAACAAAAATTTTAAAACGGTACATGAAATTTCTTTTTAACCAAAACGGCAAAATCGCTCATGAAGTAGCGATTTTGTCCGCTGGAAAAAGTAAGATCGCTGCAATAGTAGCAATTTGTTAAATTTGATTTTTTTCTAAAAAAAGAAAATTTAAACAAAATCGCTCCAAAAGGAGCGATTTTCAAAATAAAATTTTCTTTTTTTTTTATTTTTTTTAATATGTCGCTTCTGAGACAACGACTTAAGTTTAATTATTTTTTTAAAATTATTTTTAAAATAAAATAAAAATTAAAATCAAATCGCTGCCAAGGCAGCGATTTTTAATTAAATTATTTTATTTATTTTTTAAAATCAAATCGCTAAAAAAGATTTTGATTTAAAATCGCTGCCTGGGCAGCGATTTGATTTTAAAAAATAAAATAAAAATTTAATTAAAAACCGATGCGATTTGATTGTTTTTTAAAAAAATTGATTTAAACTTTTTTTTTTAAAAAAAAAAGAAGCAAAAAAATATTTTAATTTTTTTTTTAACTCAAGTCGCTGCCTCAGCAACGACATAATAAAAATATTACAAAAATATATATATTTTTTGAAAATCGCTCCTTTGGGAGTGATTTTGTTTAAATGTGTGTTTTTTTTTAAAAAATAAACTTAACAAATAGCTGCTATAGCAACGATTTTACTTTTTTCGGTGGACAAAATCGCTACTTAGTGACCGATTTTACCTTTTTGGTTTTAAAAAAAATTTCATACATTGTTTTTGAAATTTTTATTAACATTTTTCACCCTTTAAGCTCCGAACTCATATTTAAACATTCATTACAATCATACTTGTTAACATTGTTATCAACTTTAACGATTATCTTCTTTAACAAAATATTTTACACTTAGCACAAAACATTGAAATAAATTGATTTGTATCAATAAAATATTTTTTTAAAAATTGTTCTCGTCATACGTATGCTAACAATTATACATGTATTGTTATCATAATTGTGCTAAATTAAACTTTAAGATTAATGTTCATGTTTTAGAAATGTGATTTATCACATATCGTTGTTTGATAATTTTCTATTATCTTGTAACTCATTTTGTATACCTGAATTTTATATCTTTACTAACATTTGGATAATATTATAAATATGTAATATTTAAATGTTCATTACAATCTGATTTGTTAACATTATTAATTTTTTTAAACTTTTATCTTCTTTAATAAAATACTTTTTACACACCAACAAAACATTAAAAAAAATTAAATTGTATCTCCAAAATACCCTTTTTTTTAAAAAAAAAATCGTTCTCATCATACTAAATAGACATACTATGCTAATAAATACATAATAATAGATATATTGGAGACTAAATTATATACAATAACATCATATTCAGTGTCTTTTACGCAATATCAAGTGATGTTGAAAAAAATAAAAACAAAATTCCATTTTATCTCTGATATCTTTTAAGTAAATTATTCTGAATTGTTTGTAATTGAATACTATTATACTTTTATTTATATCGAGAAATATAACTATTGAAGTTCCAACTCTATTTTTGAAAAATGCAAATTAAATCACTACATTTATTTATTATTTAAGAGGCAAATTTACAAGTCAAGTGTATAAAGAAAGAGATTAGAGTGTCATTATTTCTTTTTACTTCCAATTTTTGAAAACTCTTAAATTATCAGTATATATAACTTACGTCCTAGATAAACAATTTGTGAAGCACACCTAAATAATCCAACATTTTAACCTTAGGCAAAAAAATGTCTAATTGCTCATCCACTTTATTCATGTTGCTCCTCCTTCTTGTTGCATCAGGTACTTTAGACCTATAATTTCTCTCGAATCGATCTATAAATAATCGTTCAATTTTAATCCAACGTTCGATATAATTTATGATTTTTTTTTAGGTACAATGGTGCTATCAAAGGACATGTGTATGACTTATTTAGGTCCATGTGCAGACACAGATCCATGTGATGCTAATTGTTGTAGAGAAAAATGTTTGGAACAATTCAAAGACAAAAAGCCAAATCCATTTTGTGAGGAATCAGTTGCTGGAGATCCTCGTTACTGCAATTGTTATCATACTTGTCCTTAATTAATTAAATGATTTATCTAAGATTAATGTTGTTTATGTTTTAGAAATATAAACACTTCAATTGTTATTATTGGTTTGAACCAAATGTTATCTTAAATAATATATCATTTGCTTTTTATTTTCTCCTTTTTATATCAAGATAGTGTGGAAAAGAAAAAATCAAATGGAGTTGGATGAATGTCGGTTTAAAAAAATGAATTCTGTAATTCAGTGACAGACGTAGGATTTTAAGGTTATAGATGCTGTGAAAGTAGCGGAATAAAAAAAAATTACAAAGACGTGTTAATTAATAGTGAGATTCAAATTCGAGCTCAACAACACTACACGAACTTTAAGCACTCATCGAAGAGCAGTGACAGAGTCAGAAATTTAAATAAAGGGGTTCCAAATCTAAAGAAATAGACACACGAATTAGTCGAAGAGGGTTCGATATCTACTATTTCTACCTAAAATAATTAGTTTAACCATGTACATATTATATAATTTTTCACCAAGGGGGTTCAGACGAACCCCCTAATTATAAGGAGGTGGCTCCGCCACTGCCCAAGAGCAATTGACCGTTTATTAGACGCTCTATGTTAACTTTATAAAAATACCTCTTAATTTCTACACATACGTATATTTCGAGCACTTGACCGATTCTATATGGATCTGTCCCTACCTTCAATGTATGAGTCAGAATTAAATCGAATTTTAATGTAGACATCAAACAAGAGGTGAAATACTCGATATTGCATAAGATGGCCATAAGTTTTATTTTTGCATTTTAACCCCTTTCAGTAAAATTCTAAGAAGTATAGGGATGAGAAAGTCAAATTAGATCTAAGTATAAGAGTAGATAGTATAATTGTGTCAAATAAAATTAAATCTTTCACTAAAATAAATTAATAAGAAAATCACATTATTGTCTAATTAAGTCAAACTTCAGAGATTATGTACTCTATATAATGTTTATATTACTAGATGAAAAAATTACAACATACTTTAATTATTCAATTTATTAGAAGAATGAGTAATTCATCAACCACTTTGTGCATTTTGTTCCTCCTTGTTATTGCATCAGGTATGCTATATGTGTCCTTTAATATATATTTTTTACGTCGGTTTAATTTTTAACATCGTAGAATAGCAATTTAATTCATATAAGTGCTTGATATATTAATCGTAAGATGACTATAAGATTAACTGAATATTTCTGTAAATCTTGTACCTATACATATATTATAAAAATAAGTGAGACGATCACTTTTCAGATCTGCTATGAGTTTTACCCACCATTTGAAAAGTAATAGAAAATAGCCACATTTTATGCAACAAATAAAAGTCGAATTAAAATAATTCTACTCAAAACACCAAAAAACTTATAAAGATTTGCAATTTATGATTGAACTTGTGATGATTTGAACCTCATTAGCCATCTATTTTATAAAATCTATACAATCGAAATATATCAATAATGTATATTTCAATTATGTTGATAAACCAGATGATCGAATAATATATTTATGTAAGTATCTCGTTTTAATATATATTTTATTTTCTTAATAGGTTTGGTGGTGCTAGCAAGAAAAGATGGTGTAATAACAAATAAGAAGTGTATGACTAATTTGGGCCTCTGTGGTACTGGAACTTGTGACTCACAATGTTGTCAACAAAAATGTGTAGAGTCATTTCAGTCTAAAAATCCAGTTGCAATTTGTCAATTAGTGCCTGGATTTTATTTATGTAATTGTTATCATGATTGTGATTAATTAAATTAAGATTAATTAAGATTAATTAATGTTCATGTTTTAGAAATTATATGAATGAGATAACTCACATAATTATTATATCATTTATATTTTGTTGAAACTCATATTGTTGGCCTGAATTTTATATAAATATTCACTATTTCTAGTTTTACACTAACATTTGACAATATTATCAATATATATATATATATATATATATAGAGATAGATATATATATATATAGATATATATAGATATAGTATATATATATATATATATATATATTATATATATATATATATATAATATGTAAAATTCATTAAAGTTCAATCTTTTACATTATTTCAGTCTTCAATAAAATGCTTCTCACTCACTCGTAAAATACTGAAAAAATTGTTTCCAAAATGTTGTTCTAAACTTTTTTGTTACTTATATACATTAATTTATAGAATATTTTTTTGAAAAATCATTCTTGTCACGCTAGATAGTTATATATATATATATATATATATAGTATATATATAATATATATTATATATATATATATATATATAATATAGATATATATATATATATATATATATATATATATATATAACAACATATCGCGTTTTGATGTTGAAATTATAAATAGAAACAAACTTCCTCTTTTATCTTTGATTTTCCTTTTTTTTTTTTGTAAATTATTCTAGATCGTTTGTAATTATGTAATACTATACTTTTATATATTAGGATTGTTTTACGTAATTGAATAATACTATACTTTTATATATTAGGATTGTTTGAGATTGAATATTACTATACTTTTATATATTAGGATTGTTTTTCATTGAATTTGTAAATCAATTATTTAAAACTGCAAATTAAACCATTACACCCATTATTATCTAAGAGGTAAAAAAGTCAAGTTATAAGAGTGCCACAAATGAAATTTGACTTTTGAAAACTTAAATAAGAATTTAACTTTAAAAAATGGAAAAAGGTCTGATATACCCCTCAACTTTGTTATTTGGAGCTGATATACCCCTCGTTATAAAAGTGGCTCATATATGCCCTTACCGTTATACAAACGGCTCACATATACTCCTGCCGTTATAAAATGGCTCACATATACCCTTCATTTAACGGAAGTTAAAAAAAATGGTTTTAAATTTATATTTATTACTTCTAATATTTTTTTAAAAATTATTTAGGGGTATATATGATTCTTCTATCAAAGTTCAAGGTATATTATAATTTTTTTCATACATAAATTATTTATTGACTTTTTTATTATAATTATTTGAATTTCTTATTCTTATTTTGTTTTTTTCTTTCATTCCTTAGTTTAAAGAATAAAAAATTAAACTATTTTTTTTTGTGTGTATTGTAATTTAATTTTGTATTCGAAGAAAAAATTTGGTCATCTACAATAAGTTTTACAAGAATATTTGTCAAACAAAAATAAATTTGATTATCAAAATAATAATTATAAATTAGTCATTAAAACAAAACAAAAAATATATGTTTGACGAGGATTAAATTTACTCATATGGATTATATTTTTTAGAAAAAAATAATAAAAATTTAGATTAAAATTATTATTTTTTTCATTTCCGTTAGAGGAAAAGGGTATATGTGAGCCATTTGTTTACAAGTAGGGGTATATATGAGCCACTTCATAACAAGGGGTATATCAGCTCTAAATAACAAAGTTGAAGGGTATATCAGACCCTTTTCCCTCAAAAAAAATTATATATATAGAAGAACTCTCCCATAGTTTTGCCATTACATGAGTTTAATAGTTCAAAATATTTTGGTACTCAAATGGAAAATGTCTCTCATCTCGCAAACTCTTTTGATTTTTCTATTTCTCATTATTGGATCAGGTAATTTTATTTTTTAATTATTTTATCATTTTAATTTCTTTGGCCTATTTTTCTCTATACAGAATTTTAAATGTGAAAAGAACTTTTGACTTTTATAATCTAAAATTAAAAATGTATCAACATTTCTTGTATATGTATATAGGCTCAATGGTGGTAGCAAGCAAAAATGCAACACCTTGTTTGACATATTTGGGCCCATGTGGTGGAAGTTGTGACAAAAAATATTGTGATGACAAATGTATTATTAGTTTCGAGGATAAAAATCCATATTCTATTTGTCAGTTTATACCTGGAAATCGAGGTTGTTTTTATAATTGTTACCATGATTTGTAATTAATTAGAGTTTCAAGATTAATGAATTGAAATGAGATTAATCATATATGATTATGTCATTTATGTTTTATTGTTGATGTTATGGCTTAAATATGTTATTGAGCTATGAAAAAAAGTTTCATTTATGTCATTCGTTTAAAAAATTTAACTCGCTTATGTCATTTTCGTTTGAGAAAATTTCCACCTATACCATTGTTTGTTAACGGAAATGACAAGCCATAATTTTTATAGAGGACATTAGATATAGATGAGTCTTTGTTTCAAACGAAGAATGAAAAATTTGAGCCATATCCGTTAATTTTACTAATAAGGTGTCCGAAAAATAATTGACCAAAAGTAGAAAACGGTTATGTGAAATATGAATTGTTTTCAATTAACAAATAATGACATGGATGAATCTTTTCTCTAACAGAAAATGCATAGATAAGTCCAACTTTTAAACGATGATATAGACGAGTCTTTTCTCAAAACTAGTCCGATTGTATATTTGAGCATTTTCTCTTGTTTCAAATTAATACGACTTTAAACAAGGAATTATAAACAGTCGAGGGAGATGTTTTCAACATGATTTTTTTCGATGTTTGTTTCACGACCAAATCCACTGGGCTGTACGGGCACTTACTCTAACACGTAAGTAGGAGAACCCTAATATCCTAGTAGAGAAAACATGCCTCAATTAAAGAAGACGGAAAACAAAGTTAAGAAGATTTATTAAATAACACTTTTTAAGTACACTCTTTGTTAAACTTGTAAGGTAATTTAGAAACCCCAAGGATCTAGTCTAATAGGTACAAGAGCTACTAAATGAACAATCCGACCAATAAATAATAATAGAACAAAGCTCCCACCATGCAGAAAAAGAGTCGAAGCTGTTGGAGGAATTTTTTGTCTTCACGTAATGAAACATCACCAATCTTTCGTCCAAAACTATGTCGAAGAATACATAGCAAGAGTAGTATAAGTACAACCGCATGTATTGGTAGGAATCATCAGTCAACCTGATGTCCACCTCATAATATAAGAAAAGAATAGTAGGATCATGCACGGACCACTCGCTTCTCCACCCTCGCCCTTTCTTAGAACACCTCCAACTTACACCAATACTCTGACCACTAACCATTTTCTTTCCCTACCGCTAGCAGTTCTGTGACTATAAAATCATGACCTAAACATGCCAACCTCATTGGATAATCCTAAACTTCTCTAGCATCCCTTCCTACCAATCGATTATGTCACACTCTTAAATTATTGTATTATCCACAATTATGATTAAGGTGATCAATAATGCAACATTCGCATATTACGTGCATTATAATGAAGCAATAACAAACTTATATCACACCAATATGAAATCATAATCATCACGTATGAGTTTCTCTCAATTCTTATCACTCAAGAGGCTAAGTTAAGCCCTAATTCTTCCTTAGGGTTCATCATTTGGGTTTTAAACCTAAACTACTAATATTCATCAACTTGTTACTTTGATCGAACATAACATAGCCCATATTTTATTCTTTTCTATCGGATATCCTTATTTAATGAAGGAATTTTACTCAACAAAACAACCAAGTACACTTTATCAATCATCAATTCTCTACATCAAACATTAACCCCAAATATATTGCATTATAGAAAATTTTCATGGAATTTACTCGGTGCATGAAGGTCTACGCATATCTCCTACGATTGATTCTATATACAAAAAGGTAAGCCCAGATTTATAACTACTCAATGCATAAAAATCTAACCTGCGTGGGCGCCAAGAAATTGCATGGAGTTTTGATTTCTTTTCCAGCTTTTATGGATTCACTACGGTGAATTTAACCAAGAATTTGTAAGATTCCGCCATTCCCATGAGAGAAAGCTCCATCTCCTTGTTTTCCAAACTTAGAATAGTTTTTAAAGAATTTTCTAGAATTATTTACGACTTATGTGTTATATTTATAAAAATGGAAAAACAAGGAGTTCGCTAAATAAGGATTCTACCTCGCCTATCCCGCTGTCGCGGGGTTAGTTGGCGCTACAACATTGCCGCTCCTGTGGCACATGTCCCACATAAGTGGAACAGGGTCAAAAATTTTTATGAATTTTTTCCCTTCTCAAATAATAGCGGCTCAGGTCGTTACAATAGATACCAATTTACTACTCGTTTGTCTCCGAACAATTACAACCTGGTCATCTCTAGCTCTCACTTCAGAATGCTTTCTGCTATAGAATGACTTCTACACGAAACGATGAGAATTTGGGATCTTTGACAATTCGAAATCATTGGAGGGTAGACACACACTAGAACATAGAGGTTAAAATGCCCTATAAAAAAAGTACTCGGCTTCCATGCTAGGGGTAATTTAACAAGAAATAACGCGAATGTCGAATCAACCTCAATTTTTTTTCCATTACCTGCCCGCTAGAACGGCAGCTCTGTCACTGTAATGGGAGATCGACCACAGTAAGTGGAGAAAAGGGACTTTTCCCCATTTCTCATTTCTCTCTTCAAAAAACACCCAAACTCCCTCGCAAAATAGGAATTTAAGGTATGTTTTTTCTCATTTTTCACTCTTATAACTTCATTTATTGATTAATATGATTGGATGTATAATTAACTAATCGAATCGGGACAATTTATGGGTAGTTATATTGAAAACTGAACTAGGTTTCTAATTGTGTTAAAGAATCATAACATGGTTACTTCCGTTACATCCCTAACGTTTTTACAACCTCTTCGCATAAGGATTCCACCAAAATATGGGTAAATCGATAAGAAATGGTGCGGAAAGTTAGACACTCATCTGTCATGAACTCGAACTTTTTGACAATATTAAAGGGTTATGTGGTTAATAGAAGCATTTTTGTGTTATAGGATAGTTAATATACTTTGATCTACTGAAAAATTGATAAAAATAGACATTTTAGGATGAAGGATGCCATTTTTGCATTTGGGTTTCCCAGAAAATTGTCATTCCAGCGGCCTGCATCGTCTTGCTGTATCGGTATGACGACTGCTGTAGCGAGATGTCCACACCAGTGGCCTAATTCCCTTTCTCCAAAAAATTCTCTTTTTTTTTTAGTCTTGCGTATCTGGTCATTATTGTCCTAACTGATCTTTTTTCTCGCAAGTTCTCTCAAATGGCTCATCAAAACGACGATAACACACTATTCGTCCATCTTTCAGATGACGCTAGTTGGGAGTGATATCATGATTACCGTGCCATAGGGTTCTGCTGTGAGAGGGCGCTAGTGTTACGAACAGTGGAAGAGAAGACTTTTGCCTTTTATGCTCATTTGATCGAGTTTGAGTGGCTCCCTCTAACTAAGGCTCCCCCAGATGCCCGCTCTACCTGGGTGAGGGAATTCTATTCCATCCTCCCCATCGTATGTTTAGAGGACGCTTACGTGGTCATTCGTGTTTGGGGAGTCGACATTCCCCTGAACACGACTACTATTAATGAGGTGATGGAGGTGCCAGAGGTCCCAAACCTGGAGTACGAGGCCAAAATAAAAGAGATGGATCTCGAGTGGCTGCGGGATACTATTGTAGATCCGGCGAAATAGGAACAACTTAAATAGGCTACGGAAGTGGAATTCACTAGTGTTGACTGGTCACCGGATGTTAAGAGGTGGGTGCACCTGGTATCTAGGAGGATTCGCTGTCGGGCAATCGCACAAATGTTACACTTTCCCGAGCCTTGGTACAGTGTGCTATAAAGGGTATCCAACTGAATAGGGGCACTGATTATTTCCGAGTGAACGATGTTCTACCGAGGCAACACGAAAACATTCTTCCTTCCTGGTCTTATCACTTCCCTTTTCAAGCGGGCAAGAGTGTCGTTACTTGATGCTGATGAGGTACTCCTGATGGATCACCCCCATTCACCCACTTTTAGTTTGGAAATGTTCTACTTCTATGGGCAAGAGAAGGAGACGAGAAAAACTACTAGTAGTAGCGCGACTGCTGGTTCAGACGGTGAGGACCCTCAAAGGTGCACGGGTCGAGATAGACTTGGATACGATATAGAAGAAGATGGGGAATATATATGATAACTTCACTCCATTTCCTCCTAGCACTACCTTGAGGTAGAGGTTCCTCGCGGCCAGTTGCGCCAAGAGCGGAGGAAAGGCGTGGAGAGTGATTGCCTGATGGCCCGGATCTGGAAGACCATTAAGGACATCTTTACTTGCGTTGCCCCGGGCTAGGAGATTCCCCAGATTGACCCGAAGGACTTCTCACAGTTCTCATGATGAACGAGGCATAGGCAGGCTTGGAGCGCCCCAAGGAAATGAAATCTGATGTGGACACCACCCAGTCTTAGAGTTCATGATTTGCTTTTTTTTTCTTATGGAATTTTAGAACAACTTGTTTTTACCTTTACTCTTTTTTATAGTTCTTACTTTTGTAGCACATAGATTTTTGCTTTTGGCTGTCTGGGGGAGCTCGCTGTTTAATTACTAATCCATTTAGTTACTACTGTTGTTGAACACTGGTTTTGAAGTTGCAGGAATCGGTTCAGATCCATTTCAGGTTGACATTGGGAAACATGGAAGAACAGGAAAACATTGGCGAGGTTCTACCCCTCTCTGTGATAGTTATCATGATTGTGACAAGTTAAACTAAGATTATTCTACCCCTCTCTGTGAGAGTTATCATGATTGTG
>JAKWIY010001648.1:0-17298 GCA_027704805.1 Solanum corneliomulleri | reverse complement strand
TTAATTATATATCATAGCTATAGTTTGCTATAATTATCATTCGCGACTAACATTATACATTAATTACGTGGGCTGACTTCGAGTTTGTATAATTAGTCATGTTTGTATATGTATAATTCGCCAGGATATACAAATAAATATCTATAATATACAATATTTTAGCCTATATACATATACAATTCACCTCTCTCCCACTCTCTGCCCTCCCTCCCTCGCCTCTCTCCTCAGTCTTTCAATCTCGCTCGCCTATCTCCTCCTTCTTCCAATCTCGCTTGCCATTTATACAAATGTATATGTATAATATATAGTTATATACAATTATATAAATATACAATTATATGAATATACAATATGACAGAGGCAAAAGGCAACAATCATAATAAAAAATATGGTGTTCTTCAACATGATTAATGTTTTGAGAGTGAAAACTAATAAGTGTAACCAAATGCTCACATAGCTAAATAAGAAGGGCTTAGCAAATGATTTATAATGCATGTAAGGCTAAAGGCGAGCATGTTCATTAATTTGTTGTTATAAAAAATTAGAAAATATAAATTATTTAATTAATGTGAAAGTTCAACTCTAATTTTATAACCTATCTTAGAAGCAAGATCCTAATTTTCAGGTATTACTAATGAAATTTATTCCAAATTATGTCAACGTGTATTTTTTAAAAGGAAAAAAAATAATCACGATAGTATTTATGGTAGAAATATTTGTGAATTTAGATGTTTTTTTTAAAACAAAATACACTTTTGTTTATATTTCCACATTAGTCATAATTTCTCAAAAATTAATAGACTATAAATTATTTGGCTAAGCGTCACAAAGTGATAATTTCATACTTGCTTGATTCTCTCTATATATTGTTTTTTATGGGATTCAACTTATATTGCCTACAACTAGTCATGAATCTGCATATTATCAATTTTTGACATTTTTATTGAGAAATAACTGCTTTCTTTATTGATCGATTGTTTAATTCATCCAAGCAAGTTTTATACTATTCATGCATGAATGTTTGAAATTAATAGTATGGTATATGTGTTGACCTTCGTGCACCTAGTGAATCTCGTGAAAAAATTGCTATAATTCGACATAATCGGGTTAGTGCTTATGTAGAAATTTTGATGACCTGTCAAGATTTTTGGAATCATTTTCTTGAATAGGTTTTCTTTAAAAATAAGGATATCCGGTAAGGTGCATGGAACTAGATGATGGGTGTACACTATGTTCGATCTAGTGAAGTCATGAAATTAACGAGTTTGGTGAATCAGGATTAAACCTTAATAACGAACACTAATGAAGAGCTGGGGCAGAGCTTGGTCTATTTCATGTTAGGAATGGAGGAGTAATTATATATTGTTTGTAAGGCCTTAACTAGTCATGAATCTGTACATTATCAATTTTTGACATCATTATTGAGAGACAATTATTTTCTTTATTGATCGATGGTTTAATTCATCGATGCAATGTTTTATATTATTCATGCATGATCGATTGAAGAAGAAGTAACATGAAAAAAAAAACACAAACAAACATACAATCATCATAATTACATGAAAATTGCTATAACAGTATACGTACATACATATTGCATGATTTTTATTATTTATTTCCACACGATCCTGGACATGTATCACAAGGACATCCACATTCGCACTTATCACATAAACAGTCGACGAGTAACATTCTTAATATTTGTACATTATTTTTCATTAATTGCTCCCATGACGGCACAAAACTTGACGTAGAATCAATATGACATACGCAAAAAGCAATAATCAAGATAACAACAACTGTTCTGTTTTTTGACATGAGAAATTTGGGAGTAATTGACTATTGTGTTATCAAATGCTCACTTAACAACACATTATTTATAATGTCAGCTTACTTATAACTTAAAGTAAATTATTAAAAATTATGAATCTAATTTAAAGTTCAACGCTAATTTTAAATCCTATTTTATCTTCTTAATTAGAAGCATGATCCTAACTTTAAGTTGATGATGAAACTTATTCCAAATTATTGCAAAATGTATTATTAAAATGTAAAATAGCTGGATAATTAATTTGTTGGATATATCTACTTCACGTGAAGCAAACATGTGATATATATATATATTATATATATATATATATTATTATATATATATTATATATATATATCATATATATATATATATCCACGTCAATGCTATGGTGTTTTTCGATATTATTGCTAGCTCTAGTTTAAATTTAATTGCTACAACATTGTCAATTACGAGCTTACAACAAAACAACAAAAACTGAAATATAATTGCAACTTTTTATTATTATATTTTATTTTTAATCCAACGATGGTTCCATTGGAGCAAGTTTCATTTTATTTATGTATAATTAAGAAAAAAATGATCATGATCAAAAGAAAGAAGAAAACATAAAAAAGCATACAATCATAATAGGAAAAAAAAAACATATAATCACATTATACATAATATAAATGACATATTTTCCTACATAATATAAATGACATATTTTCCTATAAGAGGTACGTTACATTAATTTTAAGGGGTTGTTGATAGAATTCACCAATTGAATTCAACATATTCCTAGACATAAGAACACAAACAACCACATTTATCGCATAAACAATCAACCAGTAACTTTCATTTTTGTGCATCATTTTTCAACAATTCTGAAGTTGTCCAACACACTCGTGGACATCTCTTTTCCTATTTACTTGTCCATATTTCTTATTTTAGATGTCCCTATTTACTTGTTAATTTTGACAAATCAAGAAAGGGTAATTTTTTTTTTCCTATAATACCCTCATTTAAACTTCTTGAAAATTTCATAGTTTTGATTCATCCTTTTTGAAACAATAGTTAATAAGGGTAAGATTATAACTTTACTATGTTAAATTATTATTATCTTAACATGTGTGCCTTTTATAAAGTAGACAACTAAATAAGGACAGAGGGAGTATTACATAAACAAGTTTAAACAAGTTGTATCTATCAACTTCTTAGTATTTGTGCACCATTTTACATCAATTTTTGCGAGCCAGAAGATGGTAATCGTGATTCGTTCAATTCCTCTGGGATGATAGAATTACTTGATATTGCAAAAAATAATAATCATGACAATAGCTATGGTGTTATTCGACATGGCTAAATTAAAAGATTTGGAAATGAAGATGTGTGATGGGTTAACACCTGATTATATATAGAATCAAATTGTTCATTGATGAAATTGTCACTAATTAGAAATTATAAACTAAATTCAAAACTCAACGCTAATTTTCTAAATATAGATCTTAGAAACAAGATCCTAATTTTCAGTTGTTGCTGATGAAATTTATTCCAGACTAATTAAAATAAATAAATATATGAAGAGTATTGAATACTTACTTTAAAGGCAAAAATAGCTGGATTTGTTGAATACTATATCTTATTTTTAATAGCATACTAGTAGTCATTAATTAATATAGAGCACCTAGTTCGAGTTTGAACGATTTCCAAAAACAAAAAAATATGAATAACACCAAATGATCATTTGGGCTTGGGGTGGACTGTTCGGGGCGTTTGATAAGCTGTATTAAAAGAAATAATCCATCTATTATATATGAAAGTACAGAATATTTTCAATCCTCCGGTCAAGTAATGCATATATATAAAAGACAATATGAAAAGGAATACAATACTAAATGAAGATAATGTTAGAAGTCTGCATCAGCGGGATAACGTGATTACTAGAACTTTTTTTTTTTTATAATAAGATCCTTTTTGTATAAGTTAGCTAATTTTTTCAGTTAAATTATACGACTCAAGGACCGAGGTTCATTTTATTATCGATCATTGGATTCATCGAAGCAAAGTTTTTTTCCATTTATGCATAATTGAGAAAGAAATAACCATGATCAAAACATAGATCATAGAAGTATCAATGCTATCTTTTCCAATAAGAGGTACACATGAGTACATATCTTATGGGCTATCGATAGATGGTTTCGATTGAATTCAACATCCACATGCAATACAAGGACACGCACAATTACAATTTTCACATAAACAGTCAACCAATAACTTTCTTGGATTACGCACATCATTTTTCGTTGATAATCGTCCTTCGTCGCTTTCGCATGACAGAACATAACTTGACGAACATTCAATATGATAGAGCCAAAAGGCAATAATCATAACA
Source organism: Solanum corneliomulleri (assembly GCA_027704805.1). Taxonomy (NCBI): domain Eukaryota; kingdom Viridiplantae; phylum Streptophyta; class Magnoliopsida; order Solanales; family Solanaceae; genus Solanum; species Solanum corneliomulleri. The sequence goes on along the minus strand of JAKWIY010001648.1, from coordinate 13,114 downwards.
AAAATTATGGTATTCTTCGACATGATTAGTGTTTTGAGAGTGAACTAATAAGCGTAAGGAAATGCTCACATAGCTAAATAAGAAGGCCTTAACAAATGATTTATAATGCATGTACGGCTAAAGGCGAGCATGTTCATTAATTTGTTGTTATAAAAAATTAGAAAATATAAATTATTTAATTAATTTGAAAGTTCAACTCTAATTTTATAACCTATCTTAGAAGCAAGATCCTAATTTTTAGGTATTACTAATGAAATTTATTCCAAATAAAATCAACGTGTATTATTTAAAAGGAAAAAAAAATCGAGTTAGTATTATGGTAGAAATATTTGTGAATTAGATGTTTTTGTATAACAAAATACAATTTTGTTTGGACATGAAATTGTCAGATCCGTTGAGGAAAATATTGAACACCCTTAAATACATTGAGTTATTTCGCCTGATCATGTTAAGAGTGATCAGAGCATAATGTATAGCCATCCATATAAATAAAATTTTATTTATAAATAGTATAATTTTTCAGCATAATATGTTTACCTGACCAATAACTTCATGAGAGCAACTAATTTGTTTTATTTATTCATGACAAAGAAAAGAAAGAAAAGGCCATCAGAAATATCACATGAAAATACTTATACAATTACGTACATATTTTATCTCTTGCCTTAAGAAGCAAGTACGAAGTCAATCATCATCGATGAAATTCAACATGATCTTGGACATACGTTACAAGGACAATCACAAAGCATTTATCATATATTGTAACGACCCGCTAGGTCGTTTTGAGAATTAGGACTATTTTGACTCTTTCTGAAAAATTTAAAGGGGGTATTTTAACTATTGATAACTACAAGTACCTAGTTGACGAAACTTTTATTAAATAAGTAATATAGATAACAGATTAGTGGGGTTTCACGGTTAATAAACTCTTGTTTAGAAAATAAAAGGGGTGGAGGCAGAAACTTACCGTAAGCGACGAACGAGAGGAAAAACAATAAGAATTGCTCAGGTAAACGCAAGCAATTTTCATTCTTTCTCAATTCTGCATATCAAAATAGGTTGTCAGAGGGCATTAGATTGTTGTTATTATTTTATTCTTATGTTGTTATTTAAGGGTGTTTTTTTTTTGTTTGTTTTCATGGGTAAGATGTAGTGTATAGTGAGTTGAGAATTTATTTATTATCACGGATTGGGATTTCTAGGGACGTTAGTGTGGTTATTAGGTGATATTCTAATAAAATCTTAATCGCTAGACGTATTGTGAAAATCTGGAAATTTGCAGAAAATCTGGAAATTTTGATCTGCAAATTTCCCTCCCGTATAATTAATATTGCATAAGAATGATGGGGAAAGGTGTTGAGCCAATCATAGGGCAATGATTGCCAATGATTGGCATGTGACAAACATTTTGGCCAAACTGTCACTTGTACAGAATGATACTTTGGAGGAAACGTTGCAGGCTTGCGACGGTGCATCGTTAATGGGTGGAATTATTCTTATTTTATTTATTTACAAAATTAATTTACTAGTTTGATATATTGAGATAGGTAATAATTATTGGATATATATATGATCTAAAATTGATTTTAGTGTATTTAAGAAATTAAGGTTAAATTCTTGGCTTGAAATTTAACAAATTGGCATATAAATTATATCAAGATTTGACGTTTGATTAGACATATGAGTGATTTTAGGGTCTATGATATACCTATAATAATTTGAATGTCCACAAACTCGCTTACTTATGAATATTGCATCATTGGTAGATCGTGAACATTATGGAACTTTGCAAAAAGGGAAGGAACTATCTTAAAGATTCGTGACACGAATTCCCACTTGAGGTATGTTAAGGCTTTTTAGACTTGTTGAAGGACATTTTCCTAATTAAAGATTAGAAATGAAAATAGACGAAGGGGTAAGGGGGAAAGATGGTGGTCTCGTATCAATGGTGTGACGGGCATTGGTACGAGTACCGGTGTTATAAAATGGAAAATTACTATTATAGAATGTGGATTGAAATTTGAGAATGCCAAAGCATATGGGCATTAGCTGATATATTATTGACTTGAATTCCTTGTGTGTTGTGTTTTTATTTATTTCACCCGTATAGTTGTGATAATTGAGGTGGTTATGTATTATGTTCATATTGATTGATTGAGATGCATCATCATCCCTTCTATTAAAAATATTGTGCACATGCATAGACATGAGACTGAGTATAAGTTGGGCACGTGGAGATCGTCCGTGCTGGAGAGGGTGAGAGGTTAAGATAGTAATTTGGGCACGTGGAGACCGTCCGTGCGAAAATTGTTTGATATTATGATAGTGCGTTGAGATCGTCCGCACAGACACGTGGAGATCGTCCGTGTCGATATATGGACTTCGCGAGTCCCCCATGGGTCATGAACTCTCGATGTATTTTCGAGGAGTATCATGTATATACGGTTGAGTGTGTACTGGGTATTCTGAGACAATTCATTACATGGTGTTATATTGCATTGCATTTCATCACATCATTTATTTTGATGATTATGTGTTTTGTTTGGTGTTTGGAAAATACTTGATGCTTGATTACCTTTATTGACGAGACTTAAATAGTGAGTGTAATATATATATATATACTTGTATAATTTAAGAATTTATTTTCTTATATAAACTCCCGTCACTACTTCTTCGTGGTCGGTCAATGAGACATACTGAGTACACGTGGTTTCGTACTCATACTACACTTGTTGCACTCTTTGTGGTGCAGATTCGATTCCAAGTAGGAGCACATCTCGAGGAGCAGTTTGAGTCCGAGTTTGGAGTGTCTTGGAGTTGTGGTGAGCTGCTTGGCTGTTCCGTGGCCCACACCTCTCTCTATCTTTACGTATTCTGTTATTCAGTATTCAGACAGGATATCCCTTAAGTTAGATTTGTCATTTTAGTTTCAGACTTGCATCGTATTCTAGAAGCTCTTGTACTTATGACACCAATTCTTGGGTAGTATTTTTTTCAGTTTTCCGCATTCGTACTTATAAAGAACTCAGTGTTAGAGATTTGGAAATTGTTGTCTTTTCACTTATTAACTAGTTAAGTTTGTTAAAATATGTTTGTTGGCTTACCTATTGGTTGGGAACATAGGTGCCATCACGACTCGTGATTTTGGGTCTTGACATATATACAATTAATCAATAACTTTGTTAATTTTTTGCATCATTTTTTAACAATTATGAAGTTGGTAAAAATAATTCATCAAATTGATTCCAGGGCAACATAGAACTTGATGTAGAGTTGATATGATAGAGGCAAAGGCAATAATCATGATAATAGCTATGGTGTTTCTTGACATGATTCAAGTTTAGAGAGTAAAGACTATATTATCAAACAAGTGATTATATATAGGAAATTTTGCACAAACCATATGATGTTTAGAGTTAAATATATCTTATCCCTTTTTAAATTACAAAAATTACTTAAATTTGATGGAAACGTGATGCACCCCAAGATTGTCTTGATACATCAGATTTCAGTTTTGGATACATCACTTAACATTTTAATATATTGTGTACGTCTAGATACATTGCACATGTACATCGCGTAAAGTGATGTGTCCGACCGATACATCATGTAAATTGAGTATCCGACTGATACATCGTGTAAAGTGATATGTCCGACTAATACATCTCATGAATTTTAAAGAATATCGTAAAGTTGTGTATTTTAGTATTTTTTTCTTATATATAAGGGAAAAAGCATGATATACCTCTCAATTTTGTCATTTAGAGTTGATATACCCCTCGTTATAAAAGTGACTCATATATACCCTTATCGTTATGCAAATGGCTCACTTATAATACTACCGTTACAAAAGAATCTCACATATACCCTTCATCTAACGTGAGTGAAAAAATTAGTTTTAAATTTATAATTTTGACTCTTCATCATGTAGTGGTGTTCAAGTTATATTTTTTTTTATTTCATACATAAATTATTTTTGGACTTATTTGATTATCATAATCAAGATAACAACAACTATTCTGTTTTTTGACATAAGGAATTTGGGAGTAATTGACTATTGTGTTATCAAATGCTTACTTAACAACACATTATTTATAATGTCAACTTGCTTATAACTTAAAGTAAATTATCAAAAACTATGAATTAAATTTAAAGTTCAACGCTAATTTTAAATCCTATTTTATCTTCTTAATTAGAAGCATGATCCTAACTTTAAGTTGATGATGAAACTTATTCCAAGTTATTGCAACATGTATTATTAAAATGTAAAATAGCTGGCTAATTAATTTGTTGGATATATCTACTTCCAACGAAGCAAACATGTGATATATATATATATATAATATTATATATATATATATATATATATATATATATAGTATATATATATATAATATATATATATATATATATATATATATCCACGTCAATGCTATGGTGTTTATCGATATTATTGCTAGCTCTAGTTTAAATTTAATTGCTACAACTTGTCAATTACGAGCTTACAAGAAAAACTGAAATATAATTGCAACTTTTTATTGTTAGATTTCATTTTTAATCCAACGATGGTTCCATTGGAGCAAGTTTCATTTTATTTATGTATAATTAAGAAAAAAATGATCATGATCAAAAGAAAGAAGAAAACACAAAGAAAGGATACAACCATAATAGAAAAAAAAACATACAATCACATTATACATAATATTAATGACATATTTTCCTATAACGCTACGTTAACTTTAAGGGGTTGTTGATAGATTTCACGGATTAAATTCAACATATTCCTAGACATAAGAACACAAACAATCGCATTTATCGCATAAACAATCAACCAATAACTTTCATTTTTGTGCATCATTTTTTAACAATTCTGAAGTTGGTACGAATCCCATGGCGACATAAAACTTGATGTAGAGTCAATATATTATGATAGAGGCAAAATACAACAATAATGAGTAGCTATGGTGTTTTTAGTTTAGAGTAAAGAGTGATTATATGTATAATGTCAACCTAGGTATATATATAATTGATTGTCACATATCAATAAATATGAATTAAATTCAAAATTCAACGTTAACTTTAAAATCTATAAGGATGGTCCTAATTATCAGCCATTGTTGATGAAAATTATTTCAATTTTAATTCAGTGTGTATTAATTGTTGCAACTTGTTAATTAGAATATGTGTTTGCAATCGTATCCCTGTCTATGAAAGTAGAATGTTTTTTGAATGATCCTTCGGTCAAGTAATGCATATAAAAACAATATGAAAAGGAAATACAATACTAAATGTAGATAATGTTGAAGTTTGCATGGGTGGGATAACATGATCACTAGAACTTTTTATATAATCAGATCTTCTCCGTATAAGTTAACTAGTTTTCTAAGTTGAGTTATACGATTCAAGGATCAAGATCCATTTCTTTATCGATTGATGACTTTATTGGAGTAATGTTTTATTTTATTTATGCGTAATTGTCACGACCCAAAATTGAGCCGCGACTGGCACCCACACTTAACCTACTATGTGAGCGAACCAACCAATCTAAACCCCAACATTTCAAACATAATTAACAAAATACAATGCGGAAGACTTCAACTCATTAATAAAATCAACTCAAACTATTATTATCCCCAAAATCTGGAGGTCATCATCACAAGAACATCTATGATCAAATTACTAGACTAAGAGTATTCTAAGAAACTAAATAAATAAAAGCTAGTCCGTGCCGGAAGTTCAAGGCATCAAGACATGAAGTGGAAGATCCAGTACAAGCTAGAAGCATTAGCTCACCCTGAAATCTGGCTTGATGAAGACTGGCTAGAGTTGCGGTTGAGTTGAAGACGACGGAACGTTTGCTGCACTCCACATATAACAAAGAAAGAAACATACAAGTAGGAGTCAGTACAAAACACGAGTACTGAGTAGATATCATCGGCCAACTCAAAATAGAAAATAGTATATATCAGACAATATCATAAATCAACTACAATACTCAATATGTAGCAACAACAAGTACTAAATCATTAATAAGTACCACCAAGTTCATCCATGAGGACTCAAGCCTCAATACCGTACTCATTTGGGAAATTAGGTTCATTACATTGAGTATATTAACATTTTTCAAGATTCATTATCTTTCTTCCTCTTGTGTTGGTACGTGACACTCCGATCCATATTCTATCCTGGTGCCAGAATGTGGCACTCCGATCCTCATTCTACCCTGGTACCGGAACGTGGCACCCGATCCATATACTATCCTGGTGTCAGAACGTGACACTCCGATCCTCATTCTATCCTGGTACCAGAACGTGGCACCCGATCCATATACTATCCTGGTGTCGAAACGTGACACTCCGATCCTCATTCTATCCTGGTACCGGAACGTGGCACCCGATCCATATACTATCCTGGTGTCGGAACATGACACTCCGATCCTCATTCTATCCTGGTACTGGAACGTGGCACCCTATCCTCTATTTCTATCCTGGTACCGGAACGTGGCACCCGATCCCCTAATTCATCAAGCCTTCTTTTATACCAAGGCATCATCAATCTCATTATATAATTTATCAAGCCTTCTTTTACACCAAGGCATCATCATTCTCATTATATAATTTATCAAGCCTTCTTTTATACCAAGGCATCATCATTAACAAGTGAATTAGGGTATCTTTCAAGATTTTGGATTCAATAACTTCATCATGCTTAGTTTATCACAATTATATAATCGTATTCATGCAAGCATACAATTAAGCATATAGAAGGGTTTACAATACTACCAATACATATCATTCGCTATTAAGAGTTTACTACGAATATCATAGAAAAACCATAACCTACCTCCACCGAAGATTTGTGATCAAGCAAGAAGATTTCCCAAGGCTTTGTTTCCTCTTCGTTTCTCTCTGTTCGTTCGATCCTCTCTCTCTCTCTTTGTTCTTTCTATTTTTTCTTATTCAAACCCTCTTTCTTTTACCCTAATTAGTATATAATTAAGTTTAAAAGATGGCAATAATAACCCACTAATTAACTCAAAGTTACCTCTTTTATCCCCCAAGAGACTGAGTTATTAATGTTAACCCACGAAATTTATAATTATAGAAGGAATAGTCCAAAATGCCCCTTTAAAACTTAACCAGAAATCCGACCCAGACTGGGATTACGCTACCTGTGAAGGCCCGTCGTGCCTGCGATGGTCCGTCCTGCAGGTCGTCGCAAAGTTCAGAGACTCAATTTCCACCCAAGAGTCTGTGACGGTCCGTCACGCCTGTGACGGTCCGTCCTGCACTTCCGTCACGACGTTCAGAGAATTGTTCCCAGTACCAAATTCTCAAGAGTTGAAGTATTTTGAAACGGAACCTCACAATGGTCCGTCATGTCTGTGATGGTCCATCCTTCAGGTCCGTCACAGAGTTCAGAGAGTCGATTTCAGCACTCAAATTTCAGAATTCCTAAGTGTTTTGGAACGAAACACCCTCGACGGTCCGTCGTGCCCATGATGGTCCGTCGTGGTGTCCGTCGTCTCAGCCAGTTTTTCAAGAAATTAAATCTGCTGTTCAAAATGACTAAACAGGTCGATACAATAGATACCAATTTACCCATCGTTCATCCTTGAACGATCAAAAGAAGAAAAACAAGGACGAGAAGAAGTACCTGAATCTGTAAACAGGTGTGGGTATCTTTCTTGCATATCAGCCTCCTTCTCCCAAGTGGCTTCTTCAACTGGTCGATTCTTCAATTGAACTTTGATGGATGCAATCTCCCTCGACCTCAACTTGCGAACCTCTCTATCTAAAATAGCAACAGGTTCCTCCTCATAAGACAAATTTTCATCAAGCAGAACCGAATCCCAACGAATGATGTAATTTCCATCCCCATGGTATCTTTTCAACATAGACACGTGAAATATTGGATGCACTCCTGACAGCCCTGGAGGCAAGGCTAATTCATAAGCCACCTCCCCTACTCGCTTAAGTACCTCAAATGGTCCAATATACCTTGGACTTAGCTTACCCCTTTTTCCAAACCGCATCACCCCTTTCATGGGTGAAACCTTCAGCAAGACTTGTTCACCTTCCATGAACTCCAAGTCTCTAACCTTTCGATCTGCATATTCTTTTTGCCTACTTTGAGCCGCTAAAAGCTTTTCTTGAATAGCTTTCACCTTCTCCAATGAATCCCTCAATAGATCAGTACCCCAAGGTCTGACCTCAAATGCATCAAACCAACCAATGGGAGACCTACATCTCCTCCCATACAGTGCTTCAAATGGATCCATGTCAATACTGGAGTGATAGCTATTATTGTATGAAAACTCTGCCAAGGGTAAGAAATTATCCCAATGGCCACCAAATTCTATCACACATGCACGAAGCATATCCTCCAACACTTGAATCGTTCGCTCAGACTGACCATCGGTCTGAGGATGAAATGCAGTACTAAGGTCCAATCTAGTACCTAATTCAGCATGCAATGTTCTCTAAAACTTAGAAGTAAACTGCGTACCTCTATCTGATAGGATGGAGAGTGGAACTCCATGTAATCGAACGATTTCTGAAATGTATATCTTGGCTAACTTCTCTGCATTGTAGGTCACCTTGACCGGAATGAAGTGAGCGAACTTAATTAATCTGTCCACAATTACCCAAATGGAATCAAACTTACCCAATGTCTTTGGGAGACCAACCACGAAGTCCATTGCAATTCTCTCCCACTTCCATTTAGGAATGGGCATTCTCTGAAGTGTTCCTCCGGGCCTCTGGTGTTCATACTTTACTTGCTGACAATTTGGACATTTGGCAACAAAATCCACAATTTCACGCTTCATTCTACTCCACCAAAAGTGTTATTTTAGGTCACGGTACATCTTGGTTGCACCAGGGTGTATAGAATATCCGAAGCTATGAGCCTCTGTGAGAATAGTGTGGATCAAGTCATCAACACGGGGCACACATATCCTTCCCTTGATTCTCAAAACACCTTGCTCATCGATTTGTGCTTCCTTAGCCTCTCTTCGCAACACTTTATCTCGGATTCGACTTAGTTTCTCATCATCAAACTGTTTTCCCTTGATCTTGTCAAGAAAAGAAGATCTCGCCTCCACACAAGCCAAAAATCCTCCCTTCTCATTTACTTCTAGCCTCATAAAGTCATTAGCCAAGTTTTGGATTTCTCCCGCCAACGGGCGTCTAGAAACTTGCAAATGAGCTAGACTTCCTATGCTTCCTGCCTTTCTACTTAAAGCATCTGCAACCACATTAGCTTTCCTCGGATGATATAGAATAGTGATATCGTAGTCCTTCAGTAGTTCCATCCATCTCCTCTGTCTCAAATTCAAATCCTTCTGAGTGAAGACATACTGTAGGCTACGATGGTCCGTATAGACCTCACGCTTAACCCCATACAAATAGTGTCTCCATTGCTTCAATGCAAATACTACCGCGGCCAACTCCAAATCATGGGTCGGATAGTTACGTTCATGCACCTTTAATTGCCTCGAAGCATAAGCAATCACATTCTTCTCTTGCATTAGCACTGCACCCAAACCAGAATAGGATGCATCACAATAAACGATGAAGTTCTTACCCTCTACTGGCAGTAAGAATTGGTGCAGTAGTCAACAAGGTCTTGAGCTTCTGGAAGCTTTCCTCACACTCATCCGACCATACAAATGGAACATTCTGCTTAGTCAAGTTCGTTAATTGGGATGCAATAGAAGAGAATCCCTTGACAAATAGGCGGTAGTAGCTAGCTAAACCAACAAAACTTCTTATTTCTGACACGTTAGTAGGTCTTACCCAATTCTTCACTGTCTCAATCTTAGATGGATTTACCATCACTCCATCCTTAGAAACCACGTGTCCCAAGAAGGATATTGAATCTAGCCAAAACTCACACTTGGAGAATTTGGCATAAAGCTTTTTCTTCCTCAACAACTCTAACACCATTCTCAAATGCTCCTCATGTCCCTTCTTACTCTTTGAGTATATCAGTATATCATCAATAAATACGATTACAAAGAGATCCAGATATGGCTTGAAAATCCCGTTCATCAAGCTCATGAAAGTAGCAGGGGCATTCGTAAGACCAAACGACATTACCACGAATTCATAATGCCCATACCTAGTTTGAAAAGCAGTCTTTGGCACATCCGTTGCCCGTATTTTCAATTGATGATAAATGGATCTCATCAATCTTAGAGAAGACACAAGCACCTTGTAACTGATCGAACAATTCATCAATGCGAGGAATGGGATACTTGTTCTTAACATTTACCTTGTTCAACTGCCGGTAATCTATGCACATCCGGAAACTCCCATCCTTCTTCTTCACAAATAACACCAGAGCGCCCCAAGGAGATGCACTTGGTCTAATGAAGCCTTTGCTCAACAACTCTTGAAGTTGGGCCTTTAACTCTCTTAACTCCGCGGGAGCCATTCTATAATGGGGTATAGAAATGGGGCGAGTACCCGGTTCCAAATCAATGCAAAAGTCAATATCTCTATCCGGTGGCATACCAGGAAGATCTGCAGGGAACACATCCAGAAATTCACGGACTACCAAAACCGACTCAATTGGAGGTACTTGTGTAGTGTCATCCCTGAGATGTGCCAAGAAAGCTAAACACCCATTACTAACCATTCTCTTAGCATAAAAAAAGGAGATGATACGAATCGGAGTGGAAGTGTAGTCGCCCTCCCACACTAACTGGTCTGTCCCAGGCTTGGCTAACGTCACGGTTTTAGCATTACAATCCAAGATTGCGAAATTTGGAGAAAGCCAATTCATACCCAGAATTACATCAAAGTCAACCATCTCTAAGATAACCAAATCTACATAAGTGTTGCTCCCCACGAAAGTCACCAAGCAAGACCTATATACTTTTTCTACTATCACAGACTCACCCACCGGAGTAGACACACGAATAGGTATGTCAAGCAATTCACAAGGTAAATTAAGACCAATAGCGCATGAAGAAGATACATAAGAAAATGTGGATCCGGGATCAAACAATACAGAAGCCATGCAATCACAAACCAAAAGATTACCTGTGATAACAGCATCAGATGTCTCCGCTTCAGATCTCCCAGGGAAAGCGTAACAATGGGTCCCATTACTTGTCTGTCCGTTGCCCCTACCTTGTTGTGTCGTAGTGTCTCCAGTTTGCCCATCACCCCGGCCGTTTTGGTGACCACCGTTACCTCGACCACCACGTCCTCCAGAATAACGGCCTCTACCATGGCCACCTCTACCCCTAGCTATTGGGGTTCTGTAACTCTGTTTTGGACAATACCTCTTAATGTGTCTAGTCTCCCCACATCCATAACATTCTCTGGATTCAAGCATAGGTCTCTCAGAGAAGTGTTGACCGGTCTGAGGTGGACCCCCAACTACAGTCTGTAGTGAAGACTGAATTGGTCGGACTGAGTAACCTCCTGAACCCTGTCCTCTAGAGTAAGAACCATTAAACTCACCTCCCTTTCGAAACCTTTTTGATGTCTATGTCGTGGTGAAGTCATCTGGCTTCACTCTTTCCACCTCTATCATGAAGTCTACCACTTCTTGGAAGGATTTTGCCATAGCCGCTACCTGTAAGGCTGAAATCCGCAATTCTGCCCTCAACCCTTTCACAAAATGGCGAATCCGCTCTTGTGGACTGAAACAAAGTTGGGTGGCATACCAGGATAATGCACGAAACTTAGCCTCATATGCAGTAACCGACATCCTACCTTGCTCTAGGCTCAAGAACTCATCCCTTTTCCTATCCCTCAAAGTCCGGGGGATATACTTCTCCATAAACAAGCTAGAGAATGATGCCCAAGTCATAGGTGGTGGCTCTGTTGGTTGACACTCAACATGTGACCGCCACCACATTTTGGCGTTCCCTTGAAACTGATAACTCACGAACTCAACACCAAACCGTTCTACTATGCCCATCTTGTGTAGTAGCTCATGACAGTCAACCAGAAAATTGTAAGCATCCTCAGATTCAGCACCCTTGAAGACTGGAGGTTTCAATTTCAAGAACTTACTGAAAAGTTCATGCTAATCATTTGTCATTACAGGCCCTGTAGTCAGACGAGGAAACGTGCCTATTTCTAATGAGGCATCCATGCGGGGAGCCATAGTAGCCGCATGTTGTACATCCGGAACCTGAGGTGTTGGTGCAGAAAACACTGGAGGTGTCTGGACTTGATCAGATAACCTGCTAAGATAAGCAAGAACCTGATTGATCATCTCTGGGGTAGGTTGGGGTGGCAATTCCTCATTTTGCACTTGTTCATTCTCCCCTTCCTCACCCTCTCTTATCACTTCCTCAGTCGGTGGAGGAGTCACCGTCCTAGTACCAGATGGGCTAGGTGCTCGTCCTCTTCCTCTAGAGGACGTCCTCCCACAACCTCTACCACGGCCTCTTACCACTGATCCTCATCGAGCTACAGCCCCAGTGGCTGACCCAGACGCATCCTGTCTTGCCGGTGTCGCTGCTGGTGCGGTCGTTGCTCTAGTTCTAACCATCTGCGAAATAGAGTGAAGATGGTCAGATACCAATTTGTATCACCTAGATACCAATTGGATCCAAGTAATAGCACGAAAGAAAGAATGAAAGAATGAAATTTTCCTAAAGTCTTATAGCCTCTCAAAGAAAAGTAAAGGTGTCCCCCTACCGTTCCTTAAGACTCTACTAGACTCGTTCTTGTGTGATGAGACCAACGAACCTAATGCTCTGATACCAAGTTTGTCACGACCCAAAACCGAGCCGCGACTGGCACCCACACTTAACCTACTATGTGAGCGAACCAACCAATCTAAACCCCAACATTTCAAACATAATTAACAAAATACAATGCGGAAGACTTAAACTCATTAATAAAATCAATTCAAACTATTATTATCCCCAAAATCTGGAAGTCATCATCACAAGAACATCTATGATCAAATTACTAGACTAAGAGTATTCTAAGAACAAAATAAATAAAGCTAGTCCGTGCCGGAAGTTCAAGGCATCAAGACATGAAGTGGAAGATCCAGTCCAAGCTAGAAGCATTAGCTCACCCTGAAATCTGGCTTGATGAAGACTGGCTAGAGTTGCGGTTGAGTTGAAGACGACGGA
>JAKWIY010001647.1:0-17069 GCA_027704805.1 Solanum corneliomulleri | reverse complement strand
CATTTTTAATCTTAAAAGTAGTATTCTAAGTTTCTAATATTTTATTTTATCTTAAAAGGTCCAAAGGTCAAGACAATGAAGAAATAATTTTGTTGGCACGTGACACTTGAATGTTGAAAGCGATCTCATGGAAGAAAGTCAAGAAACTCATTATGTTGTTTGTTATTGTTGAAAGTAATCTCATGAAGAAGACAAGAAGTTTAAAATACATTGTTTCTTGCTTATTATTGTTTATTATGAGTTCATGAAAGACTTTATTGTTACTTGTTAGATTGTTATTATGTTGTATTTGTGAAGACATTAACTATAAATCTACAATGCAACTTTTGTTTTAGTGTCATTGTGAATTTCAAATTGTGTGTTTTAGTGATATTGTGAATTTAAAATTTGCGGTGTTAATGTCTAATGACATATTGAAGATTTGAATCATAGATATATTGAAATTTGGTAGTAAATTAGTAAGCACTTCTTTGATTTATTTTCTATTTTTACTTTTTAGCCCATTAAGTTGAAAAATCAAACAAAAAATTGAAAAAATTGTGAAGTTTAAAATTTTAAAAAGCCCACTAAACAGGCCCATCAAAAAACCGAAATAAAAAATCGAACCGAACCAAAATATTTCGATTCGGTATTCGGTACGCAATTTACAAAAACTGAAAACCGAAAAAATCGAGAAAAAAATGAACCGAACCGAAATACCGAATGCCCACCCCTAATTTTAACCAACAACAATTTCATCACTTTTGTATCGTTCATAGCTCACCTCACTTTCTCATATTTTGAAATGTCTCAACAAGATCGACATTTTCAAACTGTATCAGTACAATTTGTCGACAAGTTCGATTCAAAAAATTGAGATTTTTTAGAATGAATCTGAAGAAGAATTTTGAGATACATTAACTAGATTTTAATGTATTATGAAATACAAACTCAAATGAACAATAGCTTCTTTGATCATCCCCTACTATGGTGCCCACGATCGAGATGGGATGAAGAGGAGGCCAAGCAACATAATCAACATTTTCCTATGATTTCCTTCTGTTGTATATCGTATTTCAATGTTCTTCCTCATCTCATCGATATACTGCAACGGTGAATTTGAGATCCACACAAAATTATTTGTCCAACTCCAATTCATTATGCATCTTATCAAATTTTCAACAAATTTGGATGATTATTTAATGAACATGAGACGATGAATAGAAAAAATAATGAAATTTGAATTTATTGATTATGGAAGGATTTGCACTGACTGAATATTTGGAAGAGAATTGACGAAAGAAAATTTGAATTTTGAATTGATAAAAGTTGTTACCATTTGGGAGAGATTGACATCAAATTGATTAGCATGATTTGGGAAGTCACATTCAAAATGGATTCTCTTTTCTTTAAAAGTGTAACTGAATTTGTTTTAATGTATCGAAATTTATGTATCCAACTCGTTTGCTATGTATCCGAATAGCACTTATTTTAAGGAATTTTTGTAAATTGAATAATAGTAGGGATAGAATGTGATTTAGGTCATTACATTATGGGGTTTAGGTAAGTTATACTTCTTTTAAATGTTTGAGGCCAAGAGGCATGTTTTGGCTCTAGTTGCAATTAAATAACTAGCCCAAATAAATTGACATGTAACCAAATCGAGTTTATTTTATGAATTCGGTTAGAACTTAAGCAAGATGAATTACTATTAATTAATGATCAAGTTTCTTGATATCAACGGAATGTAATAATTAATTTTAACGAAATAAAATAGCTGACTCAAATAATTTAAAAGCGTTAAGTACCACTAAATTTTTTTGGTCCGATTTTCGAGTATATAATATATATATATATATATATATATATATATAATTATACTACTAAAGAAAACTACAGAAATCGACTAACGTTATTTCAAAATGATTTGAAAAATATTTTTGAACTTCATAAAGTCAATTATTTCAACTCGTTAGAAAATTAAGAAACTCGAAAATTAATTATTACGGAAAAGGTCAAAAATTGGATTGCAACACTCATGATAACCAAATGACTAATGTCTTACCTAGAGCTTCAGCTAGAAGATCTCATCCACTTGTTTGGATGAAGGATTATGTTACTTTTGACTCTATGCATCCTTACTCATTGGGTAATTATGTGTCCTATAATCAGTTATGCACTCCATATCAGGCCTACTTGAGCAACATGTCTGCAGAAGTTGAGCCACAAAATTATAAACAAACTGTCAAAGATGAAAGATAGGTGGAAGCCATGAAGCAAGAGATTGTTGCACTTGAAGACAATGGCACATGGACAGTGGTGAAACTACCACCAGGCAAGAAGGCAATTGGGTGTACAGTGGGTGTTCAAGATAAACTGGTGAAGTTGATAGATTTAAAGTCAGGCTTATGGCAAAAGGATATAGCCAAACTGAAGGGATTGACTATCAAGACACATTTTCACCTGAAAATGAACACTTTGAGGTCTATAATTGCTATTGCAACTGATGAAAATTGGATGATGTACGAGATTGATGTGTTCAATGCTTTTTTGCAAGGTGATTTGATTGAAGAAGTATATATGGACATGCCTAAAGGTTTCTCTAAAAAGGGGGAACAACAAGGTTGTAAGCTTATGAAGTCATTATATGACCTCAAACAAGCCTCTAGACAATGGAATGAAAAGTTGACAAATAACTTGTCCAGATCAGAATACACACAAAGTCATCTAGATTATTCTTTGTTTACCAAAAGAAATTAAAAGGGTTCAGCATTGGTGATTGTGTTGGTGTATGTGGATGACTTATTGATTACAGGAAATGATCCTGCACTAATTCAAGAGACCAAACAAGTATTACATTCTCATTTCAAAATCAAGGACTTGTGAGAAATAAAGTATTTCCTTGGTATTGAGTTTTGTAGGTCAGCACAAGGAATTTTGTTGAACCAAAGAAAATATGCCCTAGAATTAGTGTCTGAGACTGGTTTAGCAGGTTCCAATCCATAGCAACACCTTTGGAGAGTAATATGAAGCTTACAATGTAGATTTCATTTCAAGATGAATTGTTTACTGACATAAGCAAGTATCAAAGACTAATTGGAAAATTATTGTACGTACCTCACAAACACTAGGCCTGATATAGCTTTCTCAGTTCAAAGCTTAAGTTAGTTCTTACAGAAACCAAAATTATCACACTGGAATGCAGCCTTGAAGGTAGTCAGATATATCAAAACAACACCAGGGCTGGGGTTTCTTATGAGTGCTGACAAGCAGCCACAATTCACTGGTTTTTCCGATGCAAATTGGGTTGCATGCCCTACTACCAGAAGATCAGAAAACAGGATATTTGTTGAATTATGGGAAGTCAATGATTGCATGGAAGTCGAAGAAGCAACATACAATCTCCACCAGAAGCTCTGCTGAAGCAGAATATAGGAGCCTAGCTACATTGACAGCTGAAGTAGTTTGTGTATCCAATTTGTTTAAAGAGCAAGGATTTCATGTGAGTAAACCAACTACCATATATTGTGATAGCAAGGTTGTCATTCAAATAGCAGCAAATCCTGTTTTTCACGAAAGAACAAAGCATATAGAAATTGATTGTCACTTTATTCGAGAGAGAATACAAGAAGGGTTGATCAAGACAAGCTACATCAATACAAAAGATCAACAGGCTGAATCGCTGACAAAAGCATTAGGGAGGTCTCAACATGATTTTTTGTTAGCCAAGCTACGTGTCTTGAATGTCTTCAGTACATCTAGCTTGAGGGGGAATATTGAAGATAGGCGTGAGAATGAATTAATAGGAGATTAAGTAATTAACTATAGTTAGTTTTAGAGTAAATTAAATGTAACTACTTTTAGTTAGTTAGAATGGTAGTTAGTTATTGTAGCTTGCATAAATAGAGGATTATTCTTCAATGTAAATCAATTGTAAGTAATACAAAAATTCAGAAATCTCCCAAATCTTCTCTCCAAATTCTGCATATTTCTTCACAACGCCACCACCCTCTCCGAGACAACGAAGAAGAGAACGACAATGTAGATGAGGAAAGCAATTTGGCAGAGACATATATACCTACTTCGACTTTAAAATACATAGAAGGTTGGCGTAATAATGAAAAGAGGTTCGGTGTGGAGTTGACGAGGTTTTGCTCTGAGTAAGTTGTCATTTTAGGTGACGATATCATTCCTAGATGAAAGCATGAGTTAGAATTTATAAACTATTCAAATTAAGACATTATTATAAGTTAGTTCTTTCGCATCATATATAATTAGGATATATTAGGCCATCACTTTGACTCTGAGTCCCAGGCATTAATTGACCTACGCAGCGCTATCCAAAAGAACATAAAAAAGCATGGCATTACTATTTCTCTTTTAATACATAGATGGTGATAGTTCATGTAGGGAAAGAAAAAGAGAATAACCAATTTTTCGCAGGTGAAACTCGAGAAAAAGTTATTAAGAATGATACATAGATGGTGATAGTTCAGGTATGAAAAGAAAAAGAGAAGAACCAATTGTTTGCGTGTAAAGCTCGCGAAAGAGTTATTAAGAATGACACAGAGATGGTGATAGTTGAGATAAGAAAAGAAAAGGAGAACAACTACTTGTTCACTCGTGAAAAAGTGATAGTTCAAGTACGTGTTTTTCTATTATCTCTTGAATTAACCTGGGGGTAAAAAGATCATAAGTTTGCAAGAGAAGTGCATCTTTTTGAAGATTTTGTAGGGAAGAGTCATGACTCAGTTACTACTTTGACGATTAGGTTGGTCTATATATATATATGAGCAAGAACCAATATTTCTGAATACGATAATATTCGTGTTGTTGTTGCTTTTATATTTTTATTGTTGTCTGTTAGCAAGAACGGACGACATATTTCCGAAAATTGTCTTGTGATCAAGTGTCTTTATGTTACCAAATAGACGATCAAGAGAACAAATTGTACGCTCACATGTGAAACTCTCGAAAAAACTATTAAGAATGTTACATAGATTGTGATAGTTCAGTTAGGAAAAGAACCCATTGTTTGCGTGTGAAACTTGCGAAAAAATAATAGATCAACTCTGTCCCTATTATTACCATGTTCTTTGTGCGATAAACATACGCCATAAACCCCACAAAGACGACTGCTGGAATCTTCTCAAACATCACCCAAATTTTTCCTCTTCTTGAGCTTTAAAATGAAATCTTAAAAGCAAGAAAACAGTACACACTTGCTCTGTCACAAGAACATTAAGAACATTTATGTTATGGGCTCTACAAAAATACAGGTAGGTGTGTATTGGTCCTCTATGCATTTTTAAGGATAACTGTCGAAAAAAGAAAGATATTTCTATGATAATTTTATTCGTCTCTCGACTTTACTTTTCATTTGACCAATTTCAATTTGGACTCGTGAAATGAAATTTAGTTTTTTGTTTATAAGTATGAATTGGTATTGATAAATGGTCGAACTTAATTTTCCAGACTTTTCAAATGGTTTCGTTTTAATAAACTGTACATGGCATGAGCAGATCTAATCCAGGAAAATTGTAAAACTAAAAAAGTTTTTTCACATTGCTAAAATAGTTTCTTAGGATGTCTAGTATGACTGAATTTGTATGTGATGAACTTCATCAATGACAGCAAATATTGATTATTTGTAATTAAAAGCCGAGTGGGTAGGTGAACCCATAATAACTTAAATCCTTTTCTAAATAATGAGATGGCTCGATTAACTAGTCAGTATTTATCTGGTTTGAATTGAACCAACTACCTGTCACAAGTCACAGCTGTAGAAGTAGAACTATTCACTGTCGTGGACAAAGTATTTGTTTATTAAAATGAAAAACGATTACAACACAATTAGATAAGTAAATTCATTCATAGCTGAGTCCAAGAGACTACAACAAATAGACGATAAAGTTGTTACATAGAATCGACCAAGAGTCCATTACCAAAAGACCTCTGGTTGCCGCAATCAAGATTGTAGCCTGGACTAACTCCGAGAATTTCGCAATACCTCCTGTAGAACCCAATTCTATTCTGAACCCTGCTGTCACTGCCATGACCACATTCTATGCCACCATTGATGATGTTTGTAATGACACCAAAACCAGGGAGGCGATTGGCTGCTCTGTCAGCACCAGATGGTTGCCATCTTCTGGTGATGACATTGTGACAAGAAGGCTTTGGTGATTGAGGGGTCATCCAGAACCAGATAGCTGATTTGAATGAAATGACTGGATCTGTGGCTACTAAATCAGGATTGTTCAAAAGGTCCACTCCAATGGCTCTTCCACATTGCCCATAGTTGTAGTTGCTGTGTTCATTAATGTCAAAATTCACGTAATTAGACACTACAAAATTCATAGCCATGACTTTGCTAAAATTATGGTAACTTACTATGAAATTTGGATTGGGCCTCGTCCAAAATATTTCCTTCCAGGTGCACAAGGCCATTGACCACTTGGTTCACAGTAGTAGCCCGGGTTACCTTGTTCGCTAAGGAAACAGTAACCCCATGCATAGGGTCCATCTGGTGCTGAAGGCCATCCACCTATCAATTGGTACATATTCAATACTTATTAGTACTAAATTTCAACAAATATTATTTTTAGATTCATAATTATGAAAATTATAATTTTTCAATCTTAAATGTTGAATTTAAATGGATGTACCAGTAGTTTCATGGGAGGTTTGGGCAAAGAAAGCAGCAATTTCCCTTTTTCGGGTAGTTGTATAACCAGTAGTACCAAAGCCACGAAAAGACCTTGCAGCATTAATGAATGCATTATAACTATAGAAATTATTCTTTCCTTGACAAGCATTATCATTGCGATGCTTAAGCATCTGATCAAACATGGAATGTGAGATAACGGCGCCTATGTCTCCAACAAGAGGAGCAGGGCCAGGTGTAGGTAGTTTTGGAGAAGGACACTGGCTCTGGCAATTGCCGGGAGCACAATGAGCATCAGTGTAACCACACCACCCAAATTTGCTGCAACAGAGTCCCGCGGCACAATGCGCAACTCCTGCCTGCCTTCCACATTGTTCAGCCGAGACAGTTAACAATAAGAGAGAGAAAAGTAAACAACAAGCAGAAAGCCTCATTTTAATGAAGTAGTAAAAAGTAATACGAAGTAGGAGGTATTTATAGGTAAAGAGGGTGACAAAGCAGATGTTGACTAAACAAGACTCAATTCTTAATTTCTCATTAATACTATCTGTTTTATTGGGGCTACCTCTGCTAAGAAGCGGCTATTATAAAAATATCCTGTCGGTTTACTTTTCCTTGTTATATTTGAATTTGATATCTCTATCGTGAAATAGTTTATTTCTGTTTTAATTGGTGTTTACTGGTAGCATAAATAGGGAAAATAACATGAAGAATTTTTTATTTTAAAAGTGAAAATCTATTTTAAAAATACACACACACAAAAAAAGTCATGGCTAAAGAAACTTCCAGCAAACATGAAAGGGACATAGAACAAATGTTGGCCAGTTTAAAGGTATATGAACATGACTGGGGTATCAAATCACTCAACATAATGTAAAAATATAAGAAAATGAAAAGACGTGTTGAGAGATTTTCTCCAAAGTCTGATCAGTTTTAAAGGTAACAGTATTTTACATATATGATTGGAAAGAAAACAAATTGGTTATGAAGTAGTATTATCAAACCATAAGTAGATGCAAAGTAAGCTAAACCAATGGATGAGCTACTGTTGTATCATTCAAATATCATACCAAATAATAGTCTAATATATATTGAAAAATGTTGTTGTTGATCAGAAACCGTATCTTGTTGATAATTATCATGTAGTCTGTTTCTACTCGGTATTTGTCAAACATGGTTTCAAGTACATTTTTTCTTGTGCTGAGGGTCTATCGAAAACAATCTCTCTATCTCACACAAGATAGTGATAACCAGTACGTACACACCCCTCCTTTCCCTGTGTAAATCACACTAGATATATAAGTTGATATTGTTTAGTATTGTTCCAAGTGATACCTCTTGTCAAATTTTGGTGCAGTTATTGATCTTGATGTCTCGATTGCCTCCTATATATTACAGGCAATTCTCTTCTTATCCTGCATCGCTGGATCTATTCTACTACAGATGCTAATTGTTAGCATTCTTTCAAACTGTTAACCACATTGTCTGGTTTTTCGTTAGTACTATAGTAAAACGTAATTGGTAAAAAAAAAATCTCCTACTAGCTGTTTACATATGTCCTCTGTATTTTACCATAGATATGGTGAAAATGCACATTAATTAACTATATTTCACATTGCTGAAATAGTTTCTCTAGGACGTCTAGTATGACTCGAGCATTACTTGTAAACTCATCAATAGATATAATACCCAAATTCTGTGTCTTCCTTATGATTCACAAGCAATTGCACCACCTTAACAGTGATTTTCCATGTGTATCTTTTGCAGTTGATAGCTGTAATCCCTAGTATGATGAAACAGTTTGGTCCCAAAAATTCAACACTCAAAATCAGAGACGGTGGTTGTACCTTGGATGACTAATTTTTGAGGTTCAAAGTTCTTTTTTCTTTCAACTTATTTAAAAAAATATGTATCATCTAGGAAGGTTTTCATTCACTTAAATCGCGTAAAACTTAGAGGAGAAGTTGTCTCATCAAATGATTGAGATTAACGTGTAATACGTGCAATTAAAAGCTTTAGGAGGTTTGTTAAGGTCAAACATGTTGCAATCCATTTTTCCTTCAAAACATGTTGAATTATTCAGGCATGTTTGTTTGGTATTCAACCAAATTACCCTATTCCTATTGTATGTGATGAACTTCGTCAATGATAGCTTATCTTGATTATTTATAATTAAAAGTTGAGTGGGTAGGTGAACCCTTAGTAACTTAAATCTTTTTTCTAAATAATGAGATGGCTTGATTGACTAGTCAGTATCTATCTGGTTTCGAATTGAACCAGCTACCTGTCACAACTCACAGCTGTAGAAGTAGAACTATCTACTATCGTGGACGAAGTCTTTGTTTATTAAAAGGAAAAACGATTATAAGTCGTAGTCCCATCAGATTACAACACCATTACATAAGTAAATTTATTCATATCTAGGCCTTGCATTGTAACAAGAGAATACAACAAACAGATGATGAAGTCATCACATAGTATCGACTAAGAGTCCGTTTCCA
The DNA here is from genome assembly GCA_027704805.1 of Solanum corneliomulleri. Lineage (NCBI taxonomy): Eukaryota > Viridiplantae > Streptophyta > Magnoliopsida > Solanales > Solanaceae > Solanum > Solanum corneliomulleri. The sequence continues at coordinate 7,922 of JAKWIY010001647.1, read as the reverse complement.
AAAGACCTTTGGTTTCCACAATCAAGATTGTCACCAGGACTAACTCCAAGAATTCCACAATATCTCCTGTAGAACCCAATTCGATCCTGGACCCTGCTGTCACTCCCACGACCACATTCTAGGCCACCATTGATGATGTTTGTAATGACACCGAATCCAGGGAGGCGATTGGCTGCTCTGTCAGCACCAGATGGTTGCCATCTTCCGGTGATGACATCGTGGCAAGAAGGCTTTGGTGATTGAGGGGTCATCCAGAACCATATAGCTGATTTGAATGAGATAACTGGATCTGTGGCAACTAAATCAGGATTGTTTAAAAGGTCCACTCCAATGGCTCTTCCACATGGCCCATAGTTGTAGTTGCTGTTTTGAAATGTCAAAATACACATAATCAGACACTACAAGTTCATCAAATTTTATTATAACATAAATAGTTTTATTTAGCTTACTGTGATATTTGAATTGGACCTCGTCCGAAATATTTCCTTCCAGGAGCACAAGGCCATTGACTACTTGGTGTACAATAATCGCCGGGGCTACCTTGTTCTCTAAGGAAACAGTAACCCCATGCGTAGGGTCCATCAGGTGCTGAAGGCCATCCTCCTATATATCAATTATATTAGATCTCAATTAAAAAGTTGAATCCATCAAATTCAAATCGACGTACCAGTAGTTTCATGGGAGGTTTGGGCAAAGAAAGCAGCAATTTCCCTTTTTCGTGCAGTGTTATCACCCGTAGTGCCAAAGCCACGAAAAGACCGTGCAGCATTGATAAAGGCATTGTAACTATAGAAATTATTCTTTCCTTGACAAGAATTTTCGTTACGATGCTTAAGCATCTGATCAAACATGGAATTTGAGATGACGCTGCTTATGTCTCCACCAGAAGGACCAGGGCCAGGGGTAGGCGGTTTTGGAGAAGGACCAGACGGACACTGGCTTTGACACTTTCCAGGACCACAATAGTCATTAGTCTTACCACACCACCCAAAATTGCTGCAACACAGTCCCGCGGCACAACGCGCACCTCCTGCCTGTCTACCACATTGTTCAGCCGAGACAGTTAACAACAAGAGAGAAAAAAGTAAAGAATAAGCAGAAAGCCTCATTTTAATGGAAATAGTAAAAAGTGATGGGAAGAAAATGGTGAAGTATAAGGTATTTATAGGTAAAGAGGATGTTGACTAAACAAAAGACATCATTTTCAATTTCTCATTGTTCTCTGTTTTATCCGGATCACCAAGTATACTATACCGGCGGCTATTATCCGCATCAAATAAATCTATATTCCGTTTTGTTATATTTAAACTCGACAAATTAATTATAAAAAATAACTATTGACATGGTTACTCTAATACATCTTCAACTATTTATGATTGTCATAGTTTTCTTTTTAATAATCAAACTATTAAATTTTTGACAGATTTAATTTTTTCATCCTATTAATGTTAAAAAATTATGATTTATAGTATCTTTGAATATCTAATTTTTTTAAAAAATATTGAACTAATATAATCTAATTATAACTTTATAAATTAGTCAAGTTAACTTTTGAAAAGCAACAAATAAATATAGATATAGGAAGCATTATATTAATAGAGAAAAAAAATTTATGGTCTTTTTTTCAATTAATAGATTAAAAGCAAAAATCTATTTTAAAAATAGTTTGATAAATAAATAAAAAAGAATAAATAAATAAATAAGCGGCGGCTATTAGCTTCTTATTTTATTATAACTATTCATGTTTCATTTCTTTTTTTAGAGTATATTATTAAAGGGTAAGCCCGAAAGGATATTATTAAAAATAGTGGCGGCTTTTAACTTTCCAGACTTTTCAAATGCTTCTCTTTTAATTAATAATAAATTTTACGCGGCATGAGCACATCTAATCGACAAAAATAATAATAAACACAAATAGAGGTGAAACAAAAAAAAAGGATTTTAAGTAGCTTGTCTATAAAGAGTCAACAACGATATCATATGTTTTAAAGTTAATCCAATATTAGGCACTTTTTCACTCGCAACACATTATAAATTAATTTTGAAGTTATATTAATTTAATTTTAAAATTAAAATTTGTTTATTTTAAAATTATATTAAAAATATCATAAATTAAAATTAATTTTATATAAATATAACAAAAAATATATTTTAAAATATTAATCATAATTCACGTTATTTGATTCTAAAAAAATATAAAAAAATGTCACAAACATGGAACAGAGACTATTATATGTTTATGACTTTGCTCAGATGCTTAAATAATTGGTATGATCAATTCTTCCCCCCTCTCTCTCTCTATATATATTACTATATGATGTTGATCAAATCTATAGAAGCCCTTCACGACTCTTTGTATCTAAAAAATCAAGTCAATCATACTCCCTCCGTTCCAAAGATAATGTCTCTATTTCTTTTTTAATTTATTTAAAAAAATAAATCCCTTTTTTTGACAATATTTTAACTTTAATTTTTAACGTGTCATATTTAAGACCATAAAATTAAAAGGCAATTGGGTACATTTAACATACTTTAATTTAGAACCACAAAATTAAAAAAGTCTTCTTTCTTTTCTTAAACTCCATTCCAAGTCAAACTAGATCAATCTTTTTAAAACGAAGGGAGTATAATATCTTCAGTGGATAGTACTATTTCGAGATGGAGTTAGCTAGGTGGATTCATGTGTTCGAAAGAATTTAATAATCTTTTTAACATTATATATAAACGAAAAATTAAATAAATATATGTATATAACTTGTGAACTCCTAAATAAAATTAATTTAACATTTCAAACTTTTAATTTTAGTTCCGCCTCTTATACTATCATCGTAATTTGTTCATTAAAGTGTATTACAATTTAGATATCCAATCTGGTCAGGATCTCTTTTGCTTTGCGATCTAACTTCTAAATACTTTATTTATTAATGATGCATTTGAGCCTGTAGCTAGCTAGCTTTCCATGCATTAATAAGAGGGTTTAAATTTTAAAAGCTAGAGCTAATACATTTTCAGGCAAATTCAATAACTTTTAATTAGATTTTGTAATTATGTTAAAAACTCAATTTGTTATTATATATATATAACATTTAATAACAAATTTAATTAGGTTAACTAGTTATGAATTAGTGATAAATTTAAAATTCATAGACCTCAAATCGTGTCTCATCGTCTAAGGTGTTTGACTAATCTTATTATTATAAGCTAGTTTAAATAGTGTATAAAATATTTTTTGATTTATCTACGTGTTTGGTAATACTTAAAGTGCATAAACCAAAATCAGCCATAACCATCTCGATCTGTGACATATTTTAATAGAAATAGTGTTTATCATAATTCTTTTATCAAAACATATTTAGTTCCTAATTATTAGTTTTACAATATTTTTATCCAAACACGCAACTATTTATGAAAATTAACCTAACGTCTAAAAGTGTTTTTTTTCACTTGTTGAGGATAATCAATTCCTTTGGTGTCATTTGAACCAACAAGATTCCAATGATTATTGGGTTTTATATATAGTTACTCAGTAACTCAACTTCTAACCTCAAAACTATTTCAATGAAATGATTTCCTTGATTGCCAAACCACATGAACTTAATAATATTCTTTGGACCCAAAAATATTGAGGTTCCAGTAATTACTACTCTTAATAATAGGAATTGCTCGAATAATAAATATTTTTTACTTTTTTTGTGAAAATTCCCCACTAGTGTCTCCCGCAGGAGTTTTGGTCGTATCTCAGTCCCAGTGTAGCTGGTTCAAGTTATCAATAGAACAAAAGGCGCAGGTACTATTGAAAAAAAATCTATTTTGTCACAGCTACTTAGGTATTGTGGAGTGTACAGAAGATGATTCAAGGGATTAAAACACAAAATCATTTGCACATAAGTTTTATGTTACCAAATGTGTTGTAACCACATGCACATTGATTTGACTATCGAAGAAGTTGTAACTTCCTGCGGGAAAAGTAAGGGTGTACATGACCGAGTTGGTTCGGATTTTTCAAATATCAAACCAAATCATCTGTGTTGGATTTTTAAATTTATAAACCAAACCAAACCAATAGAACTCGGGTTTTTCAACTTTGGGTTTTTTTCGCGTTTCTTCGGATTTTTTGGGTTTTTTTGAATTTTTGGATTTTTTCGATAAAGTTTTCATACAAACATATAATTTATTTGTATTTCAAATATTTCTTTAGTCTACCAAAATGCAACTGTCCAAGTTATTTCTCAAGAAAAATAAAAAAAAATATATGGTATGATTAATGACATTAAAATATCCAACAAAAATAATAATAAAATCGCGTAAAAAAATATTGTAAAGTAATAAGTCATAATGAAATTGATCATAATTTAAAGTACTAAATCATGCTAAAATAAGTTTAGTAAGTATTAGTTACATGACGAAATATTAAAAGAAGTAAAATTAGATCATGTATTTTAATTGTCTAAATATATCAATGTAAACCTACAAAAATAAATATTCAATATTATTGTCATTCTTAGTGTTGAATTGATTTTCTTTTGCATTAGTATTAAATTTATTTTTATTTAAACTTTGTTATAATTACCAACATGTATAGACTATAATCTTTATTAGATTATTAAGAATTCTAATTTCCAAACATGAAATAAGTATATTAAAAGATAAAAACTATGAAAAAGTATAAGAAATTTTTAAAAATCATATTAAAATAAATATTTTTACGTATAAAATAAAATTTTAATATTATATATATAATGTCGGGTTGGTTTGATTTCGGGTTGTTTTTTTTTACTTGAAATCAAACCAACCCAAATATAGTCGGGTCTTTTTTTCTCAATACCAAATTAAATTAAACTAAACCACTAATCGACCTTTTTTTCAATTTAACTTGATTTACAATTTAATTCTGTTTTCGATTCAATTTTGTACGCCCTAAAAAAAAAGTAGTGCTTGAGGAAAAAATTGAGGTTCATTGATGGAGACCTCTTTCAGATACATATGCTCACTTGATTTGGTATATTATTGGGATATCTTCTACTCAACTATAATTGGGATAAGATATAAATATTTTTTAAGTATGATTGAAATTTTAGTGACAAACATTAATTAAAATATAATTATATTATCTTTTCGAATTTATTTTTTATAATTATATATACTTTTTGTTTTACGCGATACATATTCTGCAATTTCACGCAATTGAGAAACGTAAGAGATATTTAGATGTCAAATAAATTAAATAGGTATAGACAATTATAAAAAAAATTTGAGTTCAAAAAAATAATAAAACTTTAATTCAATCAAAATATATCTCTAAAATTTCAATGACATGTCTTTGGATACACATACATTTATCATTATTATTCATTCACATGTAGGAATTAATTCACCTATTTAATTGTCAGTCATTGAAGTTGTCACATCCAAATGTATCCAATATATAAATCGTCATCTCTCCCTTCAATCACCATTGTGTAGCATCAACACACCACTATTTTTCCAATTCAAAATCCTATGGCATTAATTAATAACAACAATTTAATTACTATTAAATATGTATTTTTAAAAATAATTAAATATTCTTATATCTTTAAGTGTTTTAACGACATAAATCTAATGACATTTAGTTAATGCATATAAAAACTTTAGAATTTTATTAATGTGTATATTTATTATCGCATTTTTTTTATAGTGAAAGTTCTTTTCTCAATTCTCACACCATTAAAAAATATGAACTAACTTAATACGATAAGGTTAAATCAGAAGTTAAATGCTTTCCTAAATAATGTAATGAAATTGCTCGATTGTTAACAAGCTTCCATAATGCTAATTAACATATGACCCGTCACCACATTAATTAGAATAAGAACCATCGTAGTCTTTGTTTATTATCAAAACAAACGATTATAAGACAAGGTCCCATCATATTACAATCATAATTCATACGATTTCGTACATACTAAATTTATTTATAGTTGGGGCCTTATTTGATGAAGTCGATCATTACACAGTATCAACTAAGAGCCCGTTTCCAAAGGACCTCTGATTACCACAATCAAGATTATCACCCGGGCTAACTCCAAGAATTTCACAATACCTCCTGTAAAATCCAATCCGATCCTGGACCCTGCTGTCACTGCCGTGACCACATTCCAGGCCACCATTGATGATGTTTGTGATGACACCGAATCCAGGGACGCGATTAGCTGCTTGGTCAGCGCCAGACGGTTGCCATCTTCCGGTGATGACATCGTGACAAGAAGGCTTTGGCGATTGAGGAGTCATCCAGAACCAGATAGCTGATTTGAATGAGATAACTGGATCTGTGGCTACTAGATCGGGATTGTTTAAAAGGTCTACTCCAATGGCTCTTCCACATGGCCCATAGTTGTAGTTGCTGTTTTCAAATGTCAAAATACACATAATTAGACATTACTAGTTCATCAAATTTTATTATTACATAAATAGACTTATTTAGCTTACTGTGAAATTTGGATTGGACCTCGTCCGAAATATTTCCTTCCAGGAGCACAAGGCCATTGACTACTTGGTGTACAGTAATCGCCTGGGCTACCCTGTTCTCTAAGGAAGCAGTAACCCCATGCGTATGGTCCATCAGGTGCTGAAGGCCATCCTCCTATATGACAATTATATTAGATCTCAATTAAAAAGTTGAATCCATCAAATTCAAATCGACGTACCAGTAGTTTCGTGGGAAGTTTGGGCAAGGAAAGCAGCAATTTCCCTTTTACGGGCAGTGATATCCCCAGTAGTACCAAATCCAGGAAAAGACCCAGCAGCAGTAACAAATGCATTGTAACTATAGAAATTATTCTTTCCTTGACAAGCATTATCATTGCGATGCTTAAGCATTTGATCAAACATGGAATTTGAAATAACACCGCCTAGGTCCCCTGAAGGACCGGGACCGCCAGGACACTGGCTCTGACAATTACCAGGACCACAATACTCATTAGTGTTACCACACCAACCGAATTTGCTGCAACACAGTCCGGAGGCACAAAGTGCGCCTCCGGCCTGTGAACCACATTGCTCTGCAGAGGCAGACAGCAAAAGCACAGAAAATAGTAAGAAAAGAGAAGTGAATTCAGAAAGCCTCATTTTTTTTAATGTATTAGTAAAATTAGTTGATGGGAAACAAGTTGTTAAATGAAAGGTATTTATAGGTAAGTAGGAAGATGCCTTGATGGAGACCTAATGTGAATTTTCTATTAGTTGGCTGAGTGTGTGAGTTTGATTTGTGACAATTGTAAGATTTAGTGTTTGAATAAACTAAGGCGCAAATTTCATAGTCCTCTGTCTTATCCAGAAATAAATACCGTGGAGTACGCTGACAGGTTACACATTAATATTTACTGGCGGCTTTTAGCTTCTTACTTTTATATACTTCCTCGATCATCATTGTTTGTTTATTTTTAATTATCATAATTAATTTGATTATTATTTAAAAAAATATAAAATTATATTTCTTTGATACTTTACAAATAAAATTTAAAATATCTATAAATATATAGAAAGTATTATATATCGTAAGTCTTTTCATTTAATAAAATATTAATCAAAATTTATATTTTTGACTTCTCCAAAAAAGAATTTTGACAATTAAAACGAAGCTGAGAAAATATTTTATTTTCATTAGTTACTCTCTTCCCTGTGATGTATGCAATTTTCGAGTACGAAATTTCAGAATAGAGATTATAAAATATATATGTGATCTAAATTAAGATACATATCTATGTCATTCTAAAATCTAAATAATGTAATTGAATATTAAAAATACTTTTTTAAATAATATTTACTGGAAAAATTCTACGTTATTATTTAATATAGAAGAATCATCTAATTTGTCTTCTTCTTCTTTCTAGTAAGTTGAAAATCAATACTACTTTTTTTCATGAGTAATTCTTTTAGTTTAA
>JAKWIY010001646.1:0-17301 GCA_027704805.1 Solanum corneliomulleri | reverse complement strand
CGGAGACACGGTCGAAGCATGCCCGTCAAATGTGCTTCTTTCACGACATGCTATAGTCCTGGGTGTCTTCCTGTGGTCTTCTAGCCATAGAAGAAGTCGTGTCCTCCCCCCGGCATCTGCAACGTCCTCCTTTGATATTCTAATCTGGGAGTACAAAAAGACTTACCCATTCGGTGACTTTCGCGGTCACCCTCACTAAACCAACTTGAATCTGAACTACGATTCAGATAAAGTCTTACCGAAATAGGATTTCCTTTTCGTGCCATATGCGCTTAGACTTTACTTTATCCCCCTTTTATTCTCGGTCCAATATTTGTTCTCAAAGGTCTTCGTTTCCGTGTAGAAGCGAAATCTCCAAATTTATGACCAACCTTTCCTTCAGTAATCTTACAACGAACAGGATTTTTTCCATTGAAAATTCGTACGGAGCAATCAACAAATTTCGGCAAAATAGAAGATCTACGTGACCAAATTTTCCTGTTAAAAAGTAGATCTCTCTTCTTCTTCATTCTCAAGAGGAATGCATCAACAAAACTGCCCTTCTATATAGATCATCGTGGCATGAACGAATTTCTTCGCTTCGATTCCACCCCTAAAGCTAGCTCCTCCTCCTGTTCCTTCTCCTTTAGGATAGGATACTCCTTGGTCCTTTTTACATAACACTCTCGGCCTCCCAAGAGGACTGGCTATCTTTCTCTTTATACATAATATCTTGAAAGGCAAAGAAAAAGATCTACCGTGGCCTTATGTTGGCATGGGATTTGGGCTACAAGCAGGTCATTCTTGACACAGATTTTGAATATTGTTTGCATGATGTGATTCATTTGATTTCCTCTAATTACCCTCAAGCACAATTGATCCAAGCTTGCAGGAATCTTGTTCAAAGGGATTGGCAGTGCTTTTGTAAGCATACTCATAGAGAAGAGAGAAGGTAAGATTGCGGCCTACTGGTTGGCATCTGAAGCTTTGAAGAAGCCGTCGGGTTATCAACAGCTTTTGACCTGTCTACCTGGAAATAAGATACCTAAGAAATCAAAAAGAAAAGGAAAACGTTATTGTAAATGGAACGAGTAATGGACTCACTCTACAAATAATTGTGTAAATTTCAGGAATCTGATTCAAGATTACTTGGACAAAGGTTTGTTCCGGATAGCATATCGACCAATGGGAATCGAGACATCACCGTTTGCGGGAGCAGTAGAGAGATCAGTATGATGTCTGCTGACTTAAGGAAGTTGTCTGACCCACAGAAAGAGTTGGAGGCGGCTAAGCACATCCCATCCCACAAGAGTCAAGCCCTTCAACGGGTTAAACGTGCCATAAATTCGCTTTTAGTGGACTCAAAAAAGAAATCTTGATATAATAGATATCTCGGTAAGGGGAGGATTAAAAAAGCTTATGATGAGCCCATCACAGAGATGCACAGAGGAAGAGAACGAAGGTTAGTCTCTTGAGCGACCAATCAAGAAATGCAAAGATAAGGGGAATGGTTAGTGATGAGGGCATAGGACAGAGAAAGTTCCTTCTCACTCTTTTGATTCCCAGGGATTGCCTTAGTGAAGAGTCCAGTCCCTGAAAAAGCCATCTTGATTGGTATCATTCAAATGCGAATATAGGCCTGATTGAAGCATAAAAGTGAATCAATAATAATGAGAGGCTTTTGTGCGTTGATGGTCATCTTACCTGTCTCCTACGCTACGCTCCAAACTGGATCAATCGCTTTGTCCTGATTCATTGAAGAGGTACCCTGTGGACCATGTTTTATGGAATTGAACTCGTTATTCCATATTTCTTTTCTTACTGATTGAATGAAACTTATGTAGTCGATCATGATCGGAAGATCCCTCTAGGATCTCGGCACCCCTCCTTTGCACTTATTCCATCTATTTAGTCAATAACTCAACCTTTAGTCAACTTTGAATGATCCTGTCTACACTTATTCCATCTATTTAGTCAATGTAAGTGATTTCATACGTCAAAGTCTAATGAGAAGATATTAAGAGTCAATGTAAGTGATTTCATACTCCATAAATATCAACTAGAATAGTTGGCAAAGAATCTCTTCGGAAAAAGAGGCGCTTTCTAGATCTAAGTGAACTCGATGCCATTGAGTTCAATTCTAAGCTAAACCCATTCAACTGCAGTCAAAAGGTAAAATCTTCCCCTTCTTTGATAGAAAGAGCATTATATTCATCCAACTATTAATATCATAAAAAACCTGTTAGCTTAGGGCAGAGGTATGCCACAAGCCTGCCCGAGTTCCACAACATTGATGTCGTTGTTTATTAGTTTTTTGGGTGACCGTTCTAGAATGAACAGCGACCAATTCCCTAGTCAATCGAACCAGAAAATTAGACACCTTACACTATAAGCTCTGACAATTCGAACAACTAAATCAAGCTTCAGAAAAAAAATGATTTTTTGCTTTCTATCTATCTATATGGTAGATTTGATTGACGGATGGTGCACCAGTCAAAAATTCATAGAACATGTTCATTTTTGTCTGCTTCGCTTCCTCAATTGCTCTTATATAGCAAGTTCATTAGGAAAATCCTATTTGGAGCAATAATCATTCATGCATTTTAAGTCAATAGTGAATTGTTCCAATATCCATATTTTATTTTTAACTAGATTTAAATAGAAAAGAGGTGAGAGAAAGATTATGAATTTAAAGATAGAATCAATTGAAATTGAAAGGATGAATCAAATACAATCACAAACATAAGTGAAGAACAATTAAGGAAAACAGAACTCAAGGCGCAAGTACAATAAAAAAGTAGTTCAATAATCCGGGAAAGGTTTTCACCGATTTTGTATTTGTAGCATTTTGGCAACATGGCCGAGTTGTAAGGCAGAGGACTGCAAATCCTTTTTTCCCCAGTTAAAATCCGGGTGTTGCTTGATCAACAAAAAGTCGAAATATATTCTTTGATACAATCCGCCGAATGATTCCCCAGAAGAAGGTTAATACTCGTTTGATTCTAAAGACTAAAACTATTGCATATTTAGGCTTCTTCAAGGAAATATTCGAATGCTAGAGGGGATATCAAGACTTCGAAATCTTTCTTACATTACACGATAAGTTAGTAAAGGCATTTCAGGATATGATATGAGTGAAGAAAGTCCCTTAGTAAGTCGGGTGCCTAGAAAGGGAAAAGGAGAGTAAGCAAGGCTTAGCAGAAAAAGATGAAAATCGACTCTTTATCCCCTGTGCATTCTTCCAACAATTTATATGGCTTGATGAGGCGCGATTTTGATGCAGAATCAGTCTTCTCTGGTGCCACAGTTTGTTGGGGTGGAGTGGATCAATGGCAGGGGACCCCTGACAATTAGTTCTAAGGATCGGGGTTAGAAGGATCCTTTTGGGTAAGCGTATGTTACTCCTTACTTCTGAAAATAAGTGTCTGTAGACGCAAAATAGTGTGTTTCTTCATTTTCTTTGTTTAGTGGAGATCTACTCCTATGCTAAGTGTATGTGTTGTGTTTGCCTGTATCACTAGTAGTCTTTAATGCTTCCATTGTTCACTCTGTAATGTTGTGTTTAGTTGTGTGGCTGGTCTATGTGTTTGTAAGCTTCCTATTTTATGTATTCCCATGTAACGGCTATTAATGAAAAAATCCATTTTGTTCTAGTTCATTCTCATTCCCTGTTTTGTGCAGAAAAATTATTGATTTGAATTTTTTTGAAATCTCATTTTTTTCTTGTAAATTTCTCACATAGGTTCCGCAACATGGTTCAAACCTGGCTTTTCATGAATATGGAACCCCATCCATTAGATTTAAGTGAGCTAAATAATTGTCCTTTCCTCGTACGCATTTGAGTACTCAATGCCCCCTTTCTTTTGGCGGGTATCGCCACGTGGCTGAATCATGGATCATATAGCGCACATCAGAGAAGAGAGTACCCCCTTTATTATAAGACAGCCCCCCCCCTCCGCGTCCTTTCTGAAGAGATGGAGCAATCGTCACTCGACAGCTCAAAACTAAAAAGTACAAAACCATGTGATCTGTCAACGTTTACGTACCCAATGGCACGATCCTAACGCCCTGCCTACTCTTCTGTAACTGGCTTATTTGTAACCAGCTACATGATGAAAGTCCCCTCGTTCTATCGTCACTTGACAGCTCAAAGCTGACCGGTACAACCCGCGTGCTTGCCTACTCATCTTTCATCGACCTATTTGTACCCATCTAGAGTCTCATCCCTTATAAAAGAAAAAAGGGCCCTCGGCCAATCCTCAATCGACAGCAACTTCATCCTAGCAAAGTAAAGTCTCTGCCCCTATCGCTTGATTGATCTGGTCAGACACTTGCTCTTCCCTACTTTTGACAGAAGAATAAGAGCACAAGTTATCCCTAGTAGTATACTACAATATCTCTATAGCTCTTAGAAAATGAGTTTGATAAAGAAATTCTCTGGAATCTTTAAAACTAACATAGTGTATCATCCACCCTTTAGAGAAAAGTGAGAATCCTTAAAAAATGAACATTATATTTAATCCATCCTTTAGAGAGAGTATTTATATATGTAGTAGTGTATATTTGTTATGGTTGGAGGGGTAGGTGGTTTAGAAATCATGTTAGAGTGCTGGAGATCTAGCGTATCTTGGTATGATGCTGTAGAGGATTTAGAGGGTTCCTGATATTGTTAATAATAAATATATATATCTTGATGATAATAGGTATTATTTTTCATAGTATATGATACTTACCATATAGAATAAATACCTAACAACATATATTATCATATACTATAAAATACCTAATAACTCATATCATATGATACTTATCATATAAAATTAATACCTAACAATAAATATTATCATATACTTGATCTAAGGTTCATAATCAGTCTTAGTGGTAGCAGCTTCCAAGCATGATATGTTAACTATATATCCCTAATGCCCTTATCACTTGTTCTTCTACTTTTATCTTTCTTAGCCAGGTTGGTTTTTTACCTATTAATTCTCATCCTTTGTCTGACTTTCTGTAGGTAACTCTATCTAATTCACTCTCTTTGTTCTCGCTCGTATCGTATACTTTTTCTTGTTCAAAGTGTATCTGCACTGATGAAGTGGAGTATAAATACCTAATATCATATGAGTCTTTTTGATATAAAGAATTAACCTAACAAGATATATTTATCATATACTATAAAATACCTAATAACAGATTATGATAACCTGCAAGAAAAGGGAATGTATAATAGTAATAAGCGGCCTTCTAGCTAACCAAACTGCGTAACCAAAGCGACTCCTTGTTGGTGGTTGATAGGTGTTTGTCTGATTCACCTATGTCAGTTCGAACTTGGCGGGTGGTTCGTTCGTGTAGAGAATCTCTCTTGTTACTTAGGATTTCTCTCAGTTGATCTGATGCATCATAGATAGAATGGAGTGGGCTATACGCCGACCCACGTTGAAAGATTTCTTCTCTTATGAGATTTTGATTGACTAAACAATGGTTATTTCAAACACCGTATACTGTCCACCAACTGATCAGTGGGTTCATGCCGCACAGAAACGGAGACCTGAGAATAAGGTTGTAGGAGAGAGTCCAGCAATACAGAAATCATCTAAGCTGACAAGGACCCAGAAAAGGAGGATACTGATGAAGAAGGTAATGGAATTGAAAATACAAACTGAAGTAGAGAAGAAACAGAATGTTGGTCTGATTGTAAAGTACCCGGCAGAAGGTAAGGCTGGGAAAGACCACAAGAAGCTAGAGAAGGTACAGGCCTCGTCAACAGAGTTTTCTGATGAGCTTTGTTTCAGAAGGCTTGGTTCCGGAAGATGACATTATGAAGGAAGACTTGAAGGTTGGTGAGTCAAGCAGTCAGACCGAGGTTTAGAAATAAAGAAAATGAGCCAAAGTTTCAAGTTCTATTAGGTAACTTATCGGATAAAGTGGATTGCAAGATGATCCTGACTTTGCCAAGAGAGTTCATGGCAAAAACCAATCAGAATGAATCTTTGGAAAGGGATGTGGTGGATACTCAGTAAGCTTGCCATGAGGTAGTGATGCCAAAAGTTCCTCGAGGAGGTTATCTGAAGAAGGTTCTTCTCATTATCACTGACAGTCTAACCAAGGAACTATGTATTGGAGCTTACCTGTTATCCAGGTCTGTTATTAGGATAGGACGGAAGTCGGGGTGGCTGCACTGCGCTTTATATCTTAAGCAGTGTGCTTCTTCCCTTCAGAATGGATCGGTCAAGCTCTTCTTATCTTTCCCAACTCGAAAGCCAGCCAAGCCACTATTCAAAAAGTCTTAGTTAAAGCAAGGAGGCACGGATCAGGGAATGGAAACGACTTTGGATGAATGAATTTAGGTATCGAAGTTTGACTGTTTGACACTCTATCTTTTGATGGCGCTATCACTTTGGAGCGATAGCCGGAACTAATGACTGGTATTATAAAGCGAAACCTAGGATTCTACATAGCCTTTAAGTTAACAAAGGAAGAAAGGCTTGCCTAGATCTCGTATTCCATCTGCCATAGACGCTTTCTTTCTTTTTACTACGCAAGCAAGCCGGGGAGTGAGGAAAGCAGAAGTGGGACAGGAATAAACCAGTAGCAAGAAAAAGGGTACCAAGCATTCCGGGCATTCCTCTTATTAAAGGAATCGGTGAGTGAAGACAAGATCGGATCTTTAAAGCTGAAGTCTTTTTCTTCATCAAGAGTGAGAGATCCGTCTAAGAACAATAGAAGAGGGATATACCATCGAATCGGATCTTAGAGAAGTCTCGGTCTTCGTCCACACCTAGGACATAGATTCTATGTGCCCCAATGGATCGTGACAAGTCCTTACTACTAGCACTGACTTCCTCTTTGATTACTTTACTTCGCTCAGTTTCCTACTTTTGGTTGGAGATGCCTTGGACTCCCCAACAGCCCTAAGAGGAAGGAGTTGTCCATGGGATGGATAATGAAGTGTACCGATCCTCCGCGACCTCTTCTCTTGAGCCTATCTTTCCTAAAAGTCTTGATTGGTATCATCTTATTAAAGTGTTGAGGGTTACAACACAATCTATCCTAGTCCAATTACGCTAAAAAGTCTTATTTACTCAACTTTCTTTCTGGATTCTCCCGGTTTTTAATTCTATCTTTCTTATTTGGGTTTGCGATTTCTATAATATTCTAGAAATCGTCTATTACTACTTCATTATTATAAACCACTATACTGGTATATTTACCTATCTTTATTCATACATTATAAGTCAAATATAACCTGAAGTCTTATTACTATTAACCAGCCGAAGGGCTGGCCTTCGTGGTTTAGTGAATGGTGTTGTTGAAAAGGTTCTCACAGATATTGTAACATGCGGACCGGGGTATTTAGGACGTTACTTGAAACTTATTATTAAAGGGGTGGGACGTGTAGTTTTGTATAATGATGACCATAGCTCTATGCCCGATCAGTCTATTTTTGGGGCTATATTCAATTACGAGCTCTATTTTTATCCTGACAACAAGTTTCTCGGTTTCAACGTTGTCAAATTTCTTGAAACCGATGATGTGTCTCTACCTGTAGGAAAAGCTATTAATGCAAATCCGTTGTGCGAATTAACAATTCTGGGTAGTGGTCCTCTACTTAAGGGTTTAGGATTAGGCATTATGTTATCATTCATTTTAGCGGCCGGTATCGTCCCATACTAAATGGGGTGGGTATATTCAAAGTTCTAAGTTCGGATTCAGACTTATAGGAATTTAAGTAGCTGTAAAAGGCGAGGCCACACCCCGATCCTTCAAAAAGGCGGGTGAGGTGGGTTGATAGATGTGGGTCAGAGGGATCTGTCTTTTCTTTCTACAACTAAAGAACTATTGAATGAACTATTAGATACCTTTGGAAATTAGGATCTATTAGAGAGACTTTACATGGCTTAAGCAATTTACCTATAGGGCTGATTTCTCATTAGATATATAGTTATTCTATTATGAGTCCGGAAAAAGAAAGACTCGATAAGACATCTTCAATATTGAGTGTTGGAGCCCCCATACATCAGAATGTACTTTAGTTTATGGTGCCTTTTAGGAGTAGTTATGATTCCTAGGCTGGGGGTATCACGAACGAACTATAGCACTACATAAATGCAGTTGTGGAAGAAATCGTTGCTCTGAAAGGCTAACTAGGCTTTTTATTCTTCTTTCTCTTTTTCTTCCTCTTTGACTTCTTCGGGGGATGGATGTATAGAGTAGGTCCCTGACGCGGCTCCAGGGTTTGAATACTCGATCTCATAGGATCTTAAGATGGTTGAATAGTATATTTATTAGAGTCATCCGAGTTTTGACTCTTACCATCCGAGTTTTGAATCTTACCATCTGAGTTTTGACTCTTACCATCCTTATATTTGTTGATAGTAGCTCTAAAAGCTCATACTCTTTTTGAAGAGATTGAAGTTTCCATTCTAACAATCCTATCTCTTGTCCTGTGTAGTCTTTGGCATGGAAGGGTTTTGTATCAACCCATGCATTATTATTATCATAGACCGCTTCCCTCTTGGTATTAGTAGGGCTTTGTAAGTGCACATTAATAGACATTTCACCGACGTCTAGCGTCTTCTAATTAACATAGAATATGGTTTTCACAACGGCCTCCGTGGTGCAATTTCGATTCTCGTATTGTTTTTTATACCACTTAGGAGTTACAAGGGATTTAGACACCCCCTTATGTTTAATAACTGCATGGTGACCCTCTTTAAAAAGAGTATAGCTCTTAGCTGCTAAACAGATACCCTCATAGGATGCATACTCCAGTTTAAACCTGCCTAACTCCATGGAAGATATGTGTGAATCTGGAAGTAAGCCATTAAGAAGGACGGAGTCGGTATCGGTATAGTGACAATCATATCAGGATATGTAAGGGTGCATATGGATACGAGCGCATGATGTGATAGCCGCAACCAGCTGGACAACTGATTCATTTTATAAGTAACTATATAGAACTCATGGGTAAAAATCTCAGCATTGATAAAACCAGCAGTTCGAATTAGCTCCGTATATCTCTGATAATCGCAGACCTCTGTTCTTGTTGTTCTGGGGCAATATAGTATGGGATTTGCATATCGCTGGACAATCTGAAAAAGTAGTAAAGGAGATGGAATATTCTACCGATCATTTAGAGAAGCTCTCTATATACAGCAATGAGCTTAGATTATCATACATTAGAAGTCAAATATCACCTTAAGTTTTATTACCATCAACCAGCCGAAGGGCTGGCCTTCGTGGTTTAGTGTACGGTGCTGCTGAAAAGGTTCTCACAGATGTTGTAACATGCGGTCTGGGGTATTTAGGACGTTACTTGACACTTATAATTAAAGGGGTGGGATGTGTTGTTTGGTATAAGGATGACCATAGCTCTATGCCTGATCCAGCTATTTTTGAGGCTATTCAATTACGAGCTCTATTTTGATCCTGACTACAGGTTTCTCATTTTCAACGTTGTCCAATTTCTTGAAATTGATGATGTGGCTCTGCCTGTGGGAAAAGCTTTTAATGCAAAGCCCTTGTGCGAATTAACAATTCCGGGTAGTGGTCCTCTGCTTAAGGGTTTAGGATAAGGCATTATGATATCATTCCTTTTAGCAGCCGGTATTGTCCCATCCGAAATAGGGTGGGAATATTTATAGTTCTATCTCAGGATTCAGACTAATAGGCATTTAAGTAGCTGTAAAAGGCTAGGCCACACCCTGATTCTTCAAAAAGACAGGTGAGGTGGGTTGACAGATGTGGATCAGAGGGGTCTATCTTTTCTTACTAAAACGAAAGAACTATTAGATATCTTTGGAAATAAGGATCTTTTAGCGAGACTTTACATGGCTTAAGCAATTTACCTATAGCGCTGATTTCTCATTAGATATAAGGTTATTCTATTATGAATCCTTAAAAAGAAAGCCTTGATAAGACATCTTCAGTATTGAGTGTTGGAGCCCCCGTACATCAGAGTGTACTTCAGTTGATGGTGCCTTTAAGGATTGGTTATGATTCCCGGGCTGGGGGCATCACGAACAAACTAGCGATACCTAAATGCAGTTGTGGAAGAAATCGTTGCTCTAAAAGGTTAACCAGGCTTTTTCTTCTTCTTCCGCTTTTTCTTTCTCTTTGACTTCTTCGAGGGATGGATGTATATAGTAGGGGCCTGACGCAGCTCCAGGGCTCGAATACTCGATCTCATAGGATCTGAAGATGTTTGAATAGTATATTTGTTAGAGTCATCTTAATTTTGACTCTTACCATCCGAGTTTTGACTCTTACCATCCTTATATTTGTTGATAGTAGCTCTAAAAAGCTCATACTCTTTTTGAAGAGACTAAAAGTTTCCATTCTAATACTCTTATCTATTGTCCTGCGTAGTCTTTCACATGGAAGAGTTTTGTATCAACCCATGCATTATTATTATCATAGACCGCTTCCCTCTGTGTATTAGTAGGGCTTCGTAAGTGGACATTAATAGACCTTTTACCGACGTCAAGCGTCTTCCAATTAACATAAAATAGGATTTTCACAATGGCCTCCGTGTTGTAATTTCGATTCTCGTATTGTTTTTTATACCACTTAGGAGTTAAAAGGGATTTTACCCCCCCCCCCCCTTATGTTTAATAACTGTATCGTGGCCCTCTTTAAAAAGAGTATAGCTCTTAGTAGCTAAATAGATGCCTTCATAGGATGCATACTCCAGTTTACTTGCCTATCTCCATAGAAGATATGTCTGAATCTGGAAGTAGGCCATTAAGAAGGACGGAGTCCATATCATTATAGTGACAACCATCTCTGGATATGTAAGGGTGCATATGGATACGAGCGCATGCTGTGATAGCCGCAGCAAGCTGGACAGCTGATATCTTTGAAGGGTTCCACTCAGTATCTGGAACCTACTTCGTATTCCTTTTATAAGTAACTATATAGAACTCATGGTTAAACATCTCATCATCGATAAAACCAGCAGTTCAAATTAGCTCCATATATCTCTGATAATCGCAGACCTCTGTCACCGTGGTTCTGGGTTGATACCAAATTTGTCGTAGAGTGAATTCATATGGATCTTGTAGACAAATGCTAGGGAATCATTCCAATCTTTCTTTGCTTTGATCCTGTTTTCCGAGAGAGTGGTAACAAAATCTCTGAAGGGGGTGCAGAGGGTAATCATTTGAATGATGTATCCGCCAAGAGGGGTCACCTAGTAACCTATGCTTTTAGCATATTTTAATTTTTAACTGTAATAAAAACCAAGAAATTCACCTGTTGGGAAGATTAGGCTTTTTTAGAACTCATATATGGCAAGAAAGGTCTTTTCATGCTAGGGGGTGCTACAACATAGGCCTCAATAAAGTCAAAGAGGCTGTCTAAATCCATATCTTCACATTTATCTATCCAGACATTCTCTCCCCAGATATTGGAATGTTTTTCATAACATATGGATATAATAAGTTAACATCATAGTAATATAGTTCTTTGTCGTAAGGTATGTATGTATAACTATGGCCGTCGTAGTACCCGCGGCGAATGAATGTATCTTCATTCCTATTGGGTATACAGATAAGCCATTTTTTGGATCATAATAGAGAGTGCAAAAAATATCGAGAGCTAAAGATGATAGGGTCCTTTTTTGACTATATCAATCTGAAAGAGTTCATAATATATTTCTTGAGTTGTATGCATAACACCCCCTAATAAAAGCATATCCTATTTCATATATTCCAACAATTCATCCCTCAGATGGAAGAGATTAGACTCATTCACATTATTATGCGGTGTGAAACCTTTACGCCCTAATTGGGGGCAGAGATTTAGAGTTAAGTCATCGAGCCGGCCATGTAAAAGCTCTAGGGAATCCCTCAGATGTCATAGCAATTTCTTACCGTTATAGATAACAAGCTCATATATCTAATGATCCTTTATAAGAGGCTTAAAGGTGTCTACTCTTAGAAAGAACACTATTTTTCTTTAGTTAGGTAGTTCTCCCGACCGTAAGACCCTTTATGAGTAAGGTTAATCGAAGGTCGGGGAAAATTCATTGGTAATAGGGAACAATTTCTCACCCAGCCCTACCTACCCTATGTATTCGAGGGAGAGGCTGGAACCGAAAAAGACCAGGTTCCACAGATATGAGACAGGCCTAAGGTATGGGACGAGCTATTTCTTGAAGAGCAAATTCGATCCAATAGTCGTCTTCTTTGTTTGAAAAATGCACAGTGGAAAGGGATGCTAGTCGGCTCGGCAAAGTTGTAGACCAAAAAAAGAAGATCCAGAGTGATTCCTCACCTATCCTGTCAGGGGCCCAGTGGAACGCTCGAGTATAGATTCCTTATGATCATGTAAACGGCCGGGGCCGGCCGGCCCGTAGATCTAAAAGGATCCAACCATAGGCCTGACCGGATATCGTTTGTCCACAAACAAAACAAAAACAAGGTTGGTTTTTAGTAGTACTTCATGAGACCTCAAATTCCCACGTTCCAGCGTGCATTATGCCAACAGGTCCCACCACCAACTCTAGCTGAGAAGATGAGTCACCCTTCTTTTTTTTAGAAATAGAATAGAATAAAGAATGAGATATTCTATATCATGTATCGATCATAGGATCACTCTATAAATAGGTCAATTCTCTGTGACCTCCCACTGTTCACGACATCCCTTGCTTCTCACAAGAACGGCTTCTCGGTGGAGGAGTAGAAGCGTTGGTCCCCTTCGGTCAACTTGTTTGTGCCTGCTGTTACCTACCGTAGGACCTCCGTCCCTGAAGTGAAGAAAGAGGAGCAGGAACAAGAGGTTGTCGTCTCCTTACAGTCAAGTGGCTTTCCGCTCCTCTCCCGGCCTACTAGTTCCGAAACTACTACCGTGGTTGTTTCCAACGGGGATCCCCCATTCCGAAAGGTTACTAGGCCGGCCGTTAGGTCCAAAGTTGAATATCACTGCTATGGTGTCGATAGATTCACTACTTCAGCGCCGTTGTCGGACATTGCAGGATGAGCACCTATTTCTCGTATAGCGTTCCACACCGAGAAGACAGATTTGTACCTCTAGCGACATCAAGAATGGAACCATAGGCTTCTATATTGGGAGCATTTCGGGGTATAGGTCTAACCACCTCAACTCCCCGCTTCTGGCATGCTATAGGCATTAAAGTCTCTCGACGGCGGGAATGGGAGATTGATGGTAAGCCAGATGCTTCGCGAACCCAATTCAACTTTAAGGCATTTCGTTGCACTTTAATCACCCTCGTGAATAGTCGCACTCTGATACCATTGATGTCCAATAGCTTTTATAGTAATGAATGGATCTACTACTACCTCGTCCATTGAGTATAACAGAGCAAATGATGGTATAGCAATGAACAAAGGGATGATACTAGGAAATATGGTCCGAAGAATCTCGGTAGTAGTTCCATGAAAAATCCATTACGGGATTGGATTTTTTTTTTATTGTTAAAATGCCATAAAGCGCGACCCAAAATCCATCATACAAAAACCAAAATCAGCATAACAAAAAAAAACACATTTTGATGTAAGTTTGTTATTCCTTGCATTATAGGTGTTGCTGCGTCTTGAGATCCTAATTGCCCTGGTACCGTTTCATCACAAGGAGCAATTATGAGGAATAGCCATTCTAGAACAATCATTTGGTTTTGTTCATTCTTTGACTGCTCTGCTCCCCCCCCCCCCCCAAAAAAAAAAAAAGAGAGAGAGATTGGATTTCTTCCACCTTCCCTGTAGGAGTAGTGAAGAAGTATAGATTTATTTGGTTGTTGACCAACGGAAAGCATGGGATCAAGAAAGGCAGAATTTATGCAATTTCTTTTCTAAGAAAGAGATCATAGTGATTGATGGCTCTTTCAATCAGGCGAGATATAATTGGCATGTACCAATTTGGGTCAGATTAATAAGCTTGGTCAAAGATGGATCTTCAACAGATCCGTCTAAGTTAGTATTCTTAACATTCACACTATCTTCACACATTTGTGTTTCAAACTTGAAGTTCAAGTTGAAGATTAATTGAAGAAAGATTTATTTGTCTATTTGAATGTATATGTATATTTTTTTTCCTATTTTTATTTATCCAAATGTTGTAACAATTGTAACTCTAAAGATCATATAATATAAATTTATTTGGGGGTCGTCTAGGGGAGGGGGATTTATATGCTTACTTGTTCATTATAATTTTTTTAGAAATCATGCCTATAGGTTTGTCTTTAACCACCTAGAATTATTTTTTGTAGGTGTTATAATCCAATCAATTGTTTGATGTTTTGTTAATAAGTCTAAAAAATAATAAACTAGATTCCATTAATTTTTAATGTTAAAAACAAATCATAATAATCTAGTAGGCTGATCAGGTGTTTTAACAATGTTATAACTTTTAGCATCATCTTTTCATGTAGAAACCATGCCTAAAGTTTAATTTGTTCATATCATTTAGATTCGCAAAAGCATGCATATGTGTTATTCCTTCTTTTTTTTAACACCTAGAAATCATGTCTATAGGCTTGTAAATAATCTTAAAATAAAATTTGTTTGTGCATATTTGTGTCCTTCCCCCAAAATTGGTTAATATTAATCCTATTTGTCTTCCTCATTCATGATGCAATATGTTTTTTTTTTAATAATACTAAACTAGAATCACTTCATGCATTTAGCAAATTACTTGGCTTTAAAAAATATTTCATATCAAAACCTTGCAACATAATTTTCTTAAAAAAGTCATTATTCAATCTTTCTTTAAACTTTGGATTGATTATGACATTGTTTATTTTGAAAATAAATTATAAGCACTATCTCCTAACCTATCGTTAGTGGGAAAGTCAAAGGAACTACGAGGTCTAGTTCTAATTTTTTTTAAAACCCGACGCGTCCCCGGAAGTACCACCTACCCATGGGTTCTATATTTTTTTTATTGTTAAAATGCCATAAAGCGCGAGACCAAAATCCATCATACAAAAACCAAAATCAGCATAACAAAAAAAAAGACATTTTGATGTAAGTTTGTTATTCCTTGCATTATAGTGGTTGTGGCTGCGTCTTGAGATCCTAATTGCCCTGGTACCGTTTCATCACAAGGAGCAATTATGAGGAATAGCCATTCTAGAACAATCATTTGGTTTTGTTCATTCTTGACTGCTCTGCTCCCCCCCGCCCCCCAAAAAAAAAAAAGAGAGGAGATTGGATTTCTTCCACCTTCCCTGTAGGATAGTGAAGAAGTATAGATTTATTGGTTGTTGACCAACGGAAAGCATGGGATCAAGAAAGGCAGAATTTATGCAATTTCTTTTCTAAGAAAGAGATCATAGTGATTGATGGCTCTTTCAATCAGGCGAGATATAATTGGCATGTACCAATTTGGTTGACGAACATAGTTTATGCGCCGCTAATGTAGCGGATTGTGAGCATTTGACAAACTCACGCCATCCGTTTCAAATAGGATTCATCCCCTGGACACACGAGCAATCCAACTCGTAGGATTTTCTTTTCCTCTTCCCATTCTTACTTCTGTAGGATTCCTGGTAATAGGGATATCTGCGAGAACTCTTACCCATATCTTACCATTTCTTCGGAATTTTCCACTCATAGCACGATGGAAGTGTCCGATTATAGCACGACGCGCTGCTTCAACTGCTCGATATGAAAGACGACCAGCTATACAACTTTGAGTGCCATATCTTCTAAAACCAAGTTGTGTACCGTCCGGTTTGCAACCCCTACTACATCTGCCTTTACGATATTTACTATATTTTGTACGGTTTGGATATAACATGTCCCCCCCCCTTTTTTTACTATATGAAATCCACACTTTGACACCTGATATTCCGTAAGGAGTAGATACTTCCTCAGGAGCATAATCTATTTTCTGGTTAAATACATTAGGAGATGTTTTTCCATACTTTCCGCATTCAGTTCTAGCTACTTCTGCACCTTCTAATCAACCTGAACAACATATACGGATCCCATCCACCCCCTTTTTCATTACTAATAGAATATCCTTCACTATTTGACTAAAAATGGAACGAAATGATCTTGTTTTGTTCCTCGGTTGAAAAGAGATGTATTAAGCAATGGGAGAAGCACTTTGATAAACAGATTTGATCTTGACCGATTCAATTAAGGTTTTAGTGTTTGTTCTATAATACAACAAAGATCGCATTTTTTGCACTTCGTTCAAATAATAGTTGTACCCGCACGGAATTCTTCTGTTTCTCAGTATGATCTCTATCATCATCTCTATTCCCCTTATCAATTCTCCTTCTATTTAGCTCTATGAATTTCTCTATCAATTCCATTACATTATCCTTACCCATGAGGTTCCATACTAAGTTAACAAACCATTCATACTAGTATTGAAAAATTGAGTTCAATTATCAGATCCCAAATTTTTTATTGAATTACAATGGAAACTGTTAAAATAATAAAAACTAAGAATAAAAATAAGAATGGAGGATGAGAAGCTTAATAAATATCTAAAACATGCAGAGAAGTATTTAGATTATTTAAAGTTGTGAAGATATGAAGGGAGATATCTAGAATGAGTGTTTGTAAATATAGAAATAATCTAGAATGGATAGTTATAGATTATGCAGTTGGAGGAACGTTCTAGAGTAGAATAGTAAATATCCTCCATAATATCCGATCCTTCCATCACCACCTATAATTAGAGGTTGTTATTTGAAGTGTAGCAAAGAAAAAAAGTAAGTAAGCACCCAAATACGGAGTGGTACTCAAGAAAAAAGTGGGTGCTCAACCTAGATATCAAATGAATCTATTGTTGGATGTTTAATTATTGATCCTCTATGTGGTTCAGCCCTAAACCCAACAACTTGGCTAGCCTCTGGGATATCTGTGTTCTCAACATATAAGTCCATCCACACATGGATACAATATTACATATGCTACTCCATACTTGCAAAATCAGGAAGGCGTGACATTGTAACATGACAAAGAACAAAAACAATGATCATAGAAAACCAAACAGCTAAAATTGGAAAAAAAAAAAACTAAACAAATAAGAAGTCTTAAATAAGTGTATCATATAAAAGATAATTGCAGCAACACATATCTCACCGTCTTGAGATTTTGGAAGTCACAAAGAAGGGAACACATCATCCTTCAAAACCATCAATTGTGTTAGTTATGTAATCTTCAAAACAAACAAACAACATGAAATTTTACGCATCACAAATCAGAGCAACTCAGTGCTTCTTTGATTTTTAAAATTGTTGCGCCTAAAACGGCATGAGCAGAAGCCACTACCTCCATTTGTTGCTGCTTGAAATTTGGATTATTATTGCCACAATCAATATTTGAAAAGACACTGCCAAAACTG
>JAKWIY010001645.1:0-17340 GCA_027704805.1 Solanum corneliomulleri | reverse complement strand
AAATGGTTTTTTCCAGGCTAAGGTTAGTATCTTAATTACCCTAAATATGTAATTAATTATTTAATTAATAAGGTGGTGGGGCCTTTTTTGTACAAAGGGCCGAAATTGCTCATTGAGCAAAATCTTACTCCACCTGGGTTCGAACCTAGGTGGGAGCAATGATTTAACTTGATTATTTTTATTGGTAAATTAATTTAATTAATTAATATTTAAATAATTATTTAATAAAAATGAAAATTAGATTATTATTATTAATTAATTAATGGAGCGGTTGGGTTGGGTCGACCCGTAGGGACCCATTTTCATGATGGGAACGTCACGGATTCGAACCTCGAAGGAATCAACATTTAAGTGGATAAAATTGAGGTCTATAATCTGATTTTGTAAGGTAATTATTGTAATTTCACTAAAATAATTCATTCACATTTGAAAAGTTTGAAAGAGTCCTAGTTGACTAAGTCTAAATTACTTCACCTAATCCTAAGTCAGTCACCTCTTTCACGTTTATTTCTCTCTCCTTCACTTCTATTCTCTCTCGCATTCACACTTTCTTTCTGTTTTCCAAGCATGATAAAAAAATCATAAAACAAAAGTTCTTCACACTTGAAGAACTTGCACCCAAAACACAAACGAGAAAGCAATACGAAAATGTTAAGCAAAATGTAATACGCTAGTCAGGTAAGTGTGAATTTCATGATTGGACGTGAATTTGAAGATGTTTTGGACAGTAAGTTCAAGTGTTAAATAACGTTAAAATCAGGTATGAGTTTTCTTACTCTTGGTCCCTTTCCTAAGAGACCCTTAAGATTCAGATAATTCTATTCTGAAACTAGGATTGTTCCCCATAACATGTTCCCTGTCATGAGCTCCTATCACTTATGTTAGGTTGGTATGTTTGCTGGTCGATTAGTATGAAGTTTGATTTTCGTGATAATGTGTTCACGATTATGCGTTTGAAATTGTATGAACAATGAAGTATGACTGCCGAAATTTTGTGAAAAATGTATGTGTATGCGGTGACATGATTTTTGATTTTAAAGCCTTAAAAATGGGATGTTTTTATGGTTAAATTTTATGTGCGAATGCTTGTGTAAATCATGAAGTGTAAAAGTTGTGTAATGTTTCTGAATTTAATGGTAATTCTTGTCTTAATATAATCATAAAATTATAACACTTAAACATGCACTAAATGATCCACGAAATACATTAAGAATTAACATATGAATGATGATAAAAGAACCTAAAAATAGTGAATAAATTTCCAGCATTTTGTAGGTTGGGTTTGGCCAAAAAAAAAGGTAAAAAATGCAATGAGAAATGAATATAAAATAAGTAAGATCGGTAAGGATTGAACCCAATACATAATTACATGAAAGCTACAAAAAATCAACAAAAGTTTGAGAGGAAAATGGATTGGAAGAGACAAAATTTCCAGCTTTTTGGAAATTTCTTGAAATTTGGAGTCTCTGCCAAGGATGAGGAAAATTAGCTATGTTTTTTTTTTTAAATATGAGGTCATTGGGGATTGAATCCATGACCTCACCAAAAGAAAATTACATAAAAATTTCATTAGAAAAAATGAAAGGAAAAATACATGTGGTGAGTGGGGATTGAACCCACAACCTCTTGAATAAATGAGAGAATTAGGAGAGAAAATAAAGGAAAAAATGAAATGTGGAGTGTGGGGATTGAACCCACAACCTCTTGAATGACTGAGAGAGTTAGGATAAAAATAAACGAGAAAATAAAATATGGAGAGTGGGGATTGAACCCACAACCTCTTGAGTGGATGAAAGAGTTAGAAGAAAAATAAATGTAGAGAGTGAGGATTGAACCCACAACCTCTTGGATAGGTGAGAAAGTTAAGAGATAAATTAATAAAAAAAATGAGCTTGTGGGAGATTGAACCCACAACCTCCTTACCTTGAAATGAAAAAGGATAGGAGAACAAGAAATATGTATTATGGGGTTGATGGGAATAGAACTAGGGTCTCCTGAATCTGAAAAATGCAATTATCAAGTTTAAAATAAGATTAAGTGTTGTTCAAGGAAATCGAATCGGGTTCCCTTGCCCAATTCCGATTGACACATGAGTCATACGTAAAAAAATATTTCATGAATGTTGCCTCTAAAGATCGAAATCAATACCTTGGCATATCTAGAAGATGCATAAGTCTTGTACCACATAATCTTGGGTAAACATGAATCACTTAGACAAACTATGAATGAAGCCTCATGGCTTGTATATGTGGACTCATAAGTGTAGCATACGTTTAAATGTAAGTGAGCCTAAGATGTATGTGCTAAAATGATGTAACCCCAGAAGGGTTAAGTAAGAGTGTGAAACACACTAAATGGCCAAGTGCATATGATGAAATGAACATTCACGTGAAGGGGTGAGTAATTATGAAAACCAAATGTGTGGAAGTTAATGAATGAATTAACAATATAATAAGAGGCTAATGTGAAAGATAAGATAAATCTCAAATGAGCCTAAGTAAATGTTACCTAAATATACTCACCTATGAGAGTGTAAAGCTAATGAAGAGACCAGTCTCTATGAATACTCTAATGAAAGTATTGAAGTCAATGCATACTTAATACTAATGATGAGATGAGAAATCATCTAATGAGCTATGATGTCCTCATGCTAGAAGACACATTCCATGATGTATGAGTTGACCGTAATGGAATTTTATACTAAGCATCGATAGTGTAGCTATGGGAGGTAAAGCCTTCCTTCGGGAAGGGTGGAGGTTCACATAAATCTCATGAGATGAGAGTGGCATGCCGGGTATTGGTCTCCTTATATATCCTACTCTTCGAGCCAATATAAGGATCTAACAGGGTTCAATTCCCTATATAAGCTAGCATGTTTTGGTTCATTTGGCCGGTGATTCAACCTCTATTCGGTGTGGGGATACACACTGGATTTCGTGATGCTCACATTATCTATGTCGGTTATGTAAATTTCAGAATGAAAGAATGAGGCCAGCCTCAACGAATGCACATAATGAAATGAATGACACCAAAGGTTTTAGGATAGGATAATCAAGAGGTGAGATAGACTTAAGTAATAACACTAGGTTATTCTTGGTCATTTCATAGCAAACCCGATGATAGTCTTAAACTATATCCTAGGTATGACTGGTGGCTGCACTAGTATATGAAAGAGTGAAAATGAATTACGTATGAATGAATGAACCAGACTCTGCGTTTGTTAAAGAAGGCTCCCTAGTTTAGGTTGATATGCTCAAAATTACTTCTCAAATAAGAAGTAAAGCGGTCGTATTAAGTAATGAACCCAACTAATGAGGTTGGGATCGTTCCGACTAGGAAAATAGTTCAGACTTAACTTCAATCTTTTATTACTATTATTGAGTCACTTATTTCCTTAGAAAACAAAGACAATAAAAGGGGGGATTTTATTTCTTAATGAATGAAAATAATTAGCTAAATGAAAGTAGACAACTAACAAATTCAAATGTTGGAGTTTAACAAAATTAATAAAAGTAACTAGGGTTTAAGTGTTCCCCACAGGTTCCTAACGTGATAATTCTAACTATAACAATTCTTTCCTAGTATCTTGCATGCAAAGAATAAGTTATGTATTTCTAAATCCTTTGTCAGGCATTCAAAAAATTTCACTCCGCACCTTGGTCCAGCTACGTGTGTTGCTATACTAACCCATACCTTTAACTCACATTAAGCATTGTATTTGATATTTGACTAAGTTAATACCTCGTACCAATCAATACTAGCCCATTAGATAGTATACACAAAATCTGTTTTGATAATTCTTTTCCTATTATCTACCTTCTAGGTCCGGTAAGTAGCATTAAGAGGAGTTCTAACGTTGGCCATCAATTAAAAAGACTTCTAAGAGAAAGAATTATCAATACATTCAAGAAACTATTCAAGAATTAGTATTTTAGTTAGATTTTATCTTATTATTCACCCATGGTTCTCACAACCCTAGTTATGGAGTTTAGTTACCCATAGTCATAATCACAATATTCATATATATAATATAAGAATTCATGCACTTACTTCAATGAGAAAAAATAAAATCCAAAAATTTACTTGATTTATTGAAAAAATCACCAACAATCAACTCTAAAGAAAAGTGTAATAATCTAAAATGTAATAATCAAAAGAATCTCTTCACAAAGAATCTAACATAAAAGTGTCTAATAACCAAGAGTCTAACTATATGAGAGTCTAACCCCAAAAACGAGGTTTTTCAAACTATTTATAAAAAACAAAAACCTAATCAAAGAAGGACTCTATCTGCTGAAAATCTATTAAAACGCGACTAGGTCAATGGACCATGCGATGGGAAGTCGTGGTAACGACGGGCCATCATGGACTCCATCGTTCCATACTTTGCAAATTCTTCTGTTGCTCTCTTCATTACCCTCAACAACAGGTATGATTGATCGTCACAGGCACAACGGTCCATCTAGTACTTCGTAACCCACACCTTGTCAGACTTCCCCATCTTTCTTATGCAACTTCACTACGATGCCACCTACAAACCGTCACAGGCACGACCGACCGTCACACGCTCCGTAGGTGGTACTTTTCTGCATTTCTTGCTCAAAAACATGCGCATTCATCTTTAGTTAGATTTCCTGCAAATAAAGAAAAACTTACATAAAAATTAATACAAAAAGGCTTTTGTCCACACACTAAACTTAAGGAAAAAGAATTAAAAATACCATGAAACCACGGTATATCAAAACCCTCAACGTAAATTCGTTGTCTGTCCTCAAGCGACGCACTATGACACACTACAAAATCATTGTACAATAGTATCCATATTTTATCTTTCGTAATCATTTGGGTATCAATCCCGATCAGTCTCATCATATTTATGCATGTTATCACTATTAGGCTTGAATTATGTTGAATCAGACCATGACAAATACTCACCACATAGTGACACCTATCCTCTTTAATTTCTCAACGAGGTGCTAATATTTCCGATATTGCAACTACTGTCCTCACTTCAAAACAACATCCTCATTTTTCACATAATGATTTCAGTTTGAGTATAAGGATTACTTTTCAACACAAACTCTCAGAACAAATTCACAACACATTCATACATATTGCCATAAGCTTGCCCTTATTTGCACTGTTTTATGTTCGCTATACAACTTTTAGGATCACAATAGGACTTTCTTAGCTTCTTACATAGGCTCAACCTTAGGTAGGGTATATTCAGATATGTTTTAGTGAATTTTTTCCCTCCTTGACATATCGTCTAACCACACCACTTTTTATCATTTGATTTCGCCCAGTTTCTCATATTCTTTCACCTTGCTATTTTCCCTTCTTTCTTCATTTGAGTAAGTGACTCTCTTCTTTTATTTCTTGTATTTATTGTATTTTTTAATTTCTCTTTTCTTTCAACTGGTTCTTGAGTCACTTTACTTTTGTTCTTTCTCTCTCTTTGTTCTTTCAACCCACTTTCAAGAACATTGCTTATAATAGCCACCCTCAACTCATGGCTTTGCCATGAGTCAAAGTACACAATACCTTAAGTTAGCTCAGGTCCATGAAAAGGTTGTTTACTTCATTAGCCAACCTAAACTAATGCTTTTGGCATAAGCTGAGGTGCACATGTCCAAGGAGGGACCAGGGCCAACACATTATTCCCTGAAAAGTTCAGTTAGGGTGAAAAAGAAAGGTCTAGTTTAAGCTCAAATCATTTGGATCAAAGAAGATTTCATTTTTTTATTTAGGCTAAAAATGGGCTATATTGAACACGTGCCTATGATTCTTTCCTAATTGTCTATTACAACTTACTTTTAGCTGGACTAACCAGGAAAATTCTAGTTCAGTACATCTATTCAAATCTTCCTCACAATAACTTGACATCTCATTACTCTACAAGATTATCAGACACCTAGTTCGAATATTAGACTTAGGGCCATGAAGTGGTGTATCTCTATGTCATGATTAGAGCCACACATTTGTCAATTACTATGCCAAGTCATGCATCATTTTCATTTCATCAGGATATCATTTTAGCCATCATGCTTCAGAGTTAAACTATGTATACAAGATATAGACATGCCAGTTTCAATAAAAATAATCAGTCTCTTAGGGAAAAACAACATAGGCAAGAAAACCTCAAAATATTA
The DNA here is from genome assembly GCA_027704805.1 of Solanum corneliomulleri. Taxonomy (NCBI): domain Eukaryota; kingdom Viridiplantae; phylum Streptophyta; class Magnoliopsida; order Solanales; family Solanaceae; genus Solanum; species Solanum corneliomulleri. The sequence goes on along the minus strand of JAKWIY010001645.1, from coordinate 11,188 downwards.
TAGTGAATTGGGATACTCAGACTTCACCCTAGCACTCACTTTCCATTTACCCCACCCTCAACAAAAAGACATGCAATTGTCCCCAATGCATAAAAAATTGATATACGAGAGTGGTAGGTGAAGCAAACCTGGGGCAAGGTGCCGACGATCAGCAAGCTGGTGGGTCTGGCTTCTCAGAACCCACTACCTCTGTAATCTGGACACCCATAGTAGTGTTCTTATCAAAAACAACACTATCAGCAGTGCCTCCCACTATCACCACATCTCTGGAGCTAGATGCCCCAGCAACTAACTTTAAAGCCCTCATCCGACCGCGCCTTCTCATTAGCAAGTAAGGCTCTTCTCACAACCTCCATCTTACGACACTCCTTCTTCCATGATCTACACTCATCCACCTCTCGACCTCTATGCCTCTTTGCATGCTCTCGAGGGAGAGGTTGTGGAATCTCAGAAGTGGCGAATAAGGCCACCATCACTGTGTCCTTAGTAGGCTCTGCAGAAGGGGCATCAGACTCAGGCACCCTAGCGTTTAGGATCATATCAATGTCTGCTCGAAGATTCTCGACCGTAGACTGAAGGGTCGATACATCCACCTAAGGGCCTGGCCGGGCTAGCACCGGCAACTCAAAAGCGTCCAAGCGCTGATGAACCTCACTGATATTCCACTCTGTGTGATGGAACATTCTCCGCTCCAAACGCTATTCTGCCTCAGCAATAGACCTCTGCATCCAAAGCCGGATGTGACACAGAAGTGTAGCCATCTATGCCTCTAGTTTCTGGACCCTAGCAAGCGGGACCAGAGCGGGGAAACGGGATGAGCTAGAGGAGATCGGGGCAGTGCTACTACCTGGGATAAACTCGATCAGGGTAGTGTCAATGGTTTCAGAAGCAGCCTGCATAGACATGCAAGCTTGTGCTACCGTATCAGCTAGATTGTCACCAAATGAAGGAAACTCTTGACGGGGCCATCTGCGTGGATCTAACTCATTGGCCTCATCCCTGATGATGCCAATATCAACAGTGTCTAACGGAGTCTTGAGAAAATCAAGGTGCTAGATTGGCACACCTGCGAACCTGCATAAAGAAAATATCATGCACAGAAAAGGGTAAGTAGTTGTGACCTTAAACGCCCTCTTATGAATGACCGCCTGTAGAAGCCAAGCAAAGTCCACCTCAAACCCAGCTATCATCACCGCTATTAGTATTGCACGATCCCATGTGACTATATTATCAGCGCTGTGGGGGAAAGGCAGTGGAGGAAAATAAACCATAAGAACTAAGCCGTGAAGGTCAGGTTAGCCTTGTTGACTCCCATTGGCTCGGTTACCCACTCGGCACCGTCTCAATTAACAGACAAGTGTAGGGCCATCCACCTCTTGGTGGTGTCTCTCAGCGAAGGCTCACGTAAGAATTGGCCATCTTTTATAATTTTCCACCGGTATTCGAACTCGGCGGTGAGAGGGGTCCGGTTGGCATCAAGATCCTAGTCGTAAAGATACTGGCGGATGGCAGGCTGGGATATATCAAATTGAATGCCACGTACTCGGACATGCTCAAGTGGGGCCTGTTTGGTGGGGGCAGCCCACCTATCAATCTGTGATCTGAGAGTAGCCACATAAGAGGCGTAGAACTCTCGGACCAACTCTTTACTATAACAGCCCAAAAAACGCACTCTCCACTCAAGTCGGTATCTGGTGAAGAGGTTGTGGATCTCTTGCATGGTAGGGAGACTTCTCGAAAGGACCCGCTTTTCCAATGTAAGGGTCCGTGTCATGACTCCTTTATCGTTTACAAACTTTGCGTATGAATAAACTTGATACTGCTCGTTGACACACCACAATTTAGGTTGGTCGGTAACCGGGGTATGGGCACGAGTTAGTGAACCGGGAGTGGATTCAGAACTGTAAGCCTCATCAGACGAGGTAGACTGTGTAGCTATGGCGGGTGAAGGGACTTCATTACAGCCGGAGGATTCCTCTGACCAGGAAACTCCCAAGGAGCCAAACGCTCCTTCTTCATGAGTAGCTGACCCAGAAGGTGTGCCTGTCAGTGTGCGCTCCTCATCATACTGGGACACAGTGACTATGCCAGACGCCACCTTTTTGGGCGTAGCTCTGGTAGCACGTGCAGCTCGGGATGGAGTGGCAGTTCCAGGGGGCACGTACTCAGGGTCACGCGTATCATCAGAGCCAATGACCAGGCGGGCAGACGGGGCGACAGACTTTGATTGCCCACGTGCGTAAACTCGATTTTTTTTGTGCCATAAAAGATAGTACCTGTAAAGAATCAATATTACTACGAGAAGGAGCAAACAAGATGAGCAAAATAAAAAACCAAATAAATATAAGAGCTAAGCTGTAATGACTTTTATGTAGTAACAGTGAAACACGATGGACCAAGTGACGTTTCGTCGCGAGTACGACGAACCGTCATGGGGTCCATCATGTATAACTTAAACTATGTTGATGTGGAGACCCCTGAAGGAAAGTCTCTGACAAGTATGACAGATAAGCAGGACGGACCATCATGACAATGACGGTCCATCGTCGATGTCCGTGGTGGAGACCCTTAGGAGAGGGGTCTCTAATCGTCACAATGGTTGTTCAGGATGGACCATCGAGGATGTGACGGTCCGTAGTAGATGTCCGTCAGAGGAAACTTAGAAAAAGTATGGAGACCCTTAGGAGAGGGATCTCTGACTTTCACGACAGTTGTGCAGGATAGACCGTTGAGGATGTGACGATTTGTTGTAGATATCCTTCAGAGGACACTTAGAAAAGTATGGAGACCCTTAGGAGAAGGGTCTCTAACCATCATGACGGTTATGTAAGACGGACCATCGCGGGTTTGACGGTCCATCGTAGATGTTCGTAAAAGGACACTTGGAAAATGTTGGATACCCTTAAGAACTGGGTCTCTGACAACCAGAATGGTTGTGTAGGACGGACCGTCAAGGGTATGATGGTCCGTCGTATATGTCGGTAAGAAAACACTTAGAAAAAGTGAGATACCATTAGAAATAGGGTCTCTGACAACTAGAACGGTTGTGCAGGATGGACCGTCGTGGGAAAGACCGTCCGTCGCATGTGTTCATTGGTGGACACTTGGAGAAAATTGGATTGTGGGGTGTTGGGGGTGTTGGCACGGACCCTATGACGGTCTGTCGTGGGTACGACGGGTCCATCATCAGGGTCTCCGTCTGTCATTCAGTGACATAACTGAGGATGCCACATTCATCCTCCGTGACTCACATGGAATACTTAGTGTTAACCTGTACGTTTCTACCTAAATACCTTGTAGACTAGCAATGCTAAAGCACTTATTTCTAGAGTTTTAACAAGGTAATTTAATGATTCTCAACCTAGGTAGACAAAATTGGATCAAAAAATGAAGACACATCAATAAGAACTAGGCTAATAATAATTGAAAAGCAAAAATGCGTTGTAAATGGGTACGAATAAGAGACACATACCTAAGAATTTGAGATAAACAAGCGAGGAAGGTACTTGGTGATCAAGACCAAAACCACATCAGCAGACTCCGACTATTAAAGAGTAGATTTTAGGAATTGCAAAATTTGGGGAAATGATTGGTTGAAAGAGAGGTAGGAAATGGGAAGTGTAAAAGGGAGGTAATGGGAGAAAGAGGGAAAGAAACCTTACAAATTAAGGGGTGAGGATTTTATAGGTTCAAATTTTTTAAAAGTTCCCAGCCGGGTTGGGTCGGGTACGCTCATTAATGATGCAACGAGTCCCCTATGACAGTCCGTAACAAATGCGATGGTCCGTGATTGGTTCCGTCGCGTGTGCCCTAGTGTAGAAAATAAATGAAAGAGGTACCTGGCATGACGGATTTATGCGACGGTCCATCGCGTTTGTGACGGGACGTCGATGGGTCCGTCAGTGACTGCTGCAGAGTGATTTTTGCAGAATTTCCTGATGATGTTCCTGCAAATTTAAAACACATAAGCAGAAAATGCTACAATTACTAGAAAGAAAAACTATAAGTATTGGGTTGCCTCCCAACAAGTGCCTAATTTAACATCGCGGCACGACCGAGGACACTTGATTACTCAACCTTCATCAAGATGGTATGCCTCGATCACTTCATTTGCCAATTTAGTATGCCCAAAATAGAGTTTTATTCGTTCTCCATTCACCTTAAACCGCACTCCCTCCTTGGTTTCTAACTCAACTGCTCCATGGGGGAATAATTGGGTAATCAAGTAAGGGCCAGTCCATTTTGACTTGAGCTTGCCTGGAAGCCAACACAACTTAGAATTGTCTAAAAGCACCAAATCCCCAACCATAAACTCTCGTTTTCACTTTTTAGGTCATAATCCTTCTTCATCTTTTCTTTGTAGGACCCCCTTATAGAATGGCTCCCGCAGAGTTAAGAGAGTTAAAGGCCCAACTTCAAGAGTTGTTGAGCAAAGGCTTCATTAGACCAAGTGCATCTCCTTGGGGTGCTCCGGTGTTATTTGTGAAGAAGAAGGATGGGAGCTTTCGGATGTGCATAGACTACAGACAACTGAACAAGGTAACTATTAAGAACAAGTACCCCATTCCTCGCATTGATGACTTGTTCGATCAGTTACAAGGTGCTTGTGTCTTCTCTAAAATTGACTTGAGATCCGGTTATCACCAACTGAAAATACGAGCAACGGATGTGCCAAAGACTGCTTTTCGAACTAGGTATGGGCATTATGAATTTGTCGTAATGTCTTTTGGTCTTACGAATGCCCCTGCTGCTTTCATGAGCTTGATGAACGGGATTTTCAAGCCATATTTGGACCTCTTTGTGATCGTGTTTATTGATGATATACTGATATACTCTAAAAGTAAGAAGGAACATGAGGAGCATTTGAAAATTGTATTGGAAATGTTGAGGGAGAAAAAGCTTTATGCCAAGTTCTCTAAGTGCGAGTTTTGGCTAGATGCGGTGTCCTTCTTGAGGCACGTGGTTTCTAAGGATGGAGTGATGGTGGATCCATCTAAGATTAACACAGTGAAGAATTGGGTGAGACCTACAAACGTGCCAGAAATAAGGAGTTTTGTTGGTTTAGCTAGCTACTACCGCCGATTTGTCAAGGGATTCTCTTCTATTGCTTCCCAACTAACGAACTTGACTAAGCAGAATGTCCCATTTGTATGGTCGGATGAGTGTGAGGAAAGCTTTCAGAAACTCAAGACCTTGTTGACCACTGCACCAATTCTTACCTTGCCAGTAGAGGGTAAGAACTTCATCGTTTATTGTGATGCATCCTATTCAGGTTTGGGTGCAGTGCTAATGCAAGAGAAGAATGTAATTGCTTATGCTTCGAGGCAATTAAAGGTGCATGAACGTAACTATCCGACCCATGATCTGGAGTTGGCCGCGGTAGTATTTGCACTAAAGCAATGGAGACACTACTTGTATGGGGTTAAATGTGAAGTCTATACGGACCATCGTAGCCTACAGTATGTGTTCACTCAGAAGGATTTGAATTTGAGACAGAGGAGATGGATGGAACTAATGAAGGACTACGATATCACTATTCTGTATCATCCGGGAAAAGCGAATGTTGTGGAGGATGCTTTAAGTAGAAAGGCCGGAAGCATGGGAAGTCTAGCTCATTTGAAAGTTTCTAGACGCCCATTAGCTAGAGAGGTGCATATTCTGGCTAATGACCTTATGAGGATAGAAATAAATGAGAAGGGAGGATTGTTAGCTTGTGTAGAGGCAAGATCTTCTTTTCTTGACAAAGGCATTTTGAGGATTAAAGGAAGAGTATGCGTGCCTCGTGTTGATGACTTGATCCACACTATTTTTTTTACAGAGGCTCATAGCTCATGATATTCTATACATCCTGGTGCAACCAAGATGTACTGTGACCTAAAACAACACTTTTGGTGGAGTAGAATGAAGCGCGACATTGTTGATTTTGTTGCCAAATGCCCGAATTGTCAACAAGTAAAGTATGAACACCAGAGGCCCGGAGGAACACTTCAGAGAATGCCCATTCCTGACTGGAAGTGGGAGAGAATTGCAATGGACTTCGTGGTTGGTCTTCCAAAGACGTTGGGTAAGTTTGATTCCATTTGGGTGATTGTTGATAGGTTAACTAAGTCTGCTCACTTCATTCCTGTCAAGGTGACCTACAATGCAGAGAAGTTAGCCAAAATCTACATCTCAGAAATCGTTCGGTTGCATGGAGTTCCACTCTCCATCATATCAGATAGTGGTACGCAGTTTACTTCTATGTTTTGGAGGACATTGCATGCTGAATTAGGTACTAGGTTGGACCTTAGTACTGCGTTTCACCCTCAGACTGATGGTCAGTCTGAGCGAGCGATTCAAGTGTTGGAGGATATGCTTCGTGCATGTGTGATAGAATTTGGTGGTCATTGGGATAGCTTCTTACCTTTGGCAGAGTTTTCATACAATAATAGCTATCACTCCTGTATTGACATGGCTCCATTTGAAGCATTGTATGGGAGGAGTGTAGATCTCCCATTGGTTGGTTCGATGCATTTGAGGTTAGACCTTGGGGTACTGACCTCTTGAGGGATTCGTTAGATAGGTGAAGTGCATTCCAGGAAAGCTTCTAGCGGCTCAAAGTAGACAAAAGGAATATGCGGACCGAAAGGTTAGAGACTTGGAGTTCATGGAGGGTGAACAAGTCTTGTTGAAGGTTTCGCCCATGAAAGGGGTGATGCGGTTTGGAAAAAGGGGTAAGCTAAGTCCAAGGTATATTGGGACATTTGAGGTACTTAAGAGAGTAGGGGAGGTGGCTTATGAATTAGCCTTGCCTCCAGGACTCTCCGGAGTGCATCCGGTATTTCATGTGTCCATGTTGAAAAGATACCATGGGGATGGAAATTACATCATCCGTTGGGATTCAGTCTTGCTTGATGAGAATTTGACTTATGAGGAGGAACCGGTTACTATTTTAGATAGAGAGGTTCGCAAACTGAGGTCGAGAGAGATTGCATCCATCAAAGTTCAATGGAGGAATCGACCGGTGGAAGAGGCCACTTGGGAGAAGGAGGTAGACATGCAAGAAAAATACCCACATCTGTTTACAGATTCAGGTACTCCTTTTTGCCCTTGTTTTTCTTCTTTGATCGTTCGAGGACGAACGATGGGTAAATTGGTATCTATTGTAACGACCTGTTTAGTCGTTTCGAACAGCAGATTTTATTTCTGGAAAATTAGCTGAGACGACGGACCCCACGACGGACCGTCATGGGCACGACGGACCGTCGCAGGGTCTCGTTTCAAAACACTTAGAAATTCAGAAATTGGGTACTGAAAATCGACTCTCTGAACTTCGTGACGAACATGCAGGACGGACCGTCACAGGCGTGATGGACCGTCACAGACCCTTGGTGGAAATTTGGGTCTCTGAACTTGGCGACGACCTGCAGGACAGACCGTCGCAGGCACGACGGCCCGTCACAGGGTGCGTAATCCCAGTTGGAGTCGGATTTGTTTACACGTTTTAAGGGACGTTTTGGACTATCCCTTCTTTAATTATAAAGTTAGAGGGTTAATATTAATAAGTCTAATTACTTGGGGGTTAAAAGAGGTAACCTTAAGTTAATTAGTGGGTTATTATTGCCATCTTTTATTCTTAATTATATACTAATTAGGGTAAAAGAAGGAGGGTTTGAATAAGAAAAATAGAAAGAACAAAGAGAGAGAGAGTTGAACGATAGAGGGAGGATCGAACTAGAGGAGAAAACAAAGCTTGGGAAATTGCTTGTTGATTCCAATTCTTCGGTGGAGGTAGGTTATGGTTTTCATGCTATTCGTAGTAGACTCTTAATAGCGAATGATATGTATTGGTAGTATTGTAAACCTGTCTATATGCTTAATTGTATGCTTGCATGAATATCATTATGTGATTGTGATAAAATAAGCATGATGAAACTATTGAATCCCAAATCTTGAAAAGAAACTTTAATCTACGTTATTAATGATGATGCCTTGGTATAAAAGAAGGTTTGATGAATTAAAGTAATGGGATTGATGATGCCTTGGTATAGAGAAGGCTTGATGAATTGATAGAATGAGATTAGTGGATCGGAGTGTCACGTACCGACACGTAGTATTAGTGGGACGGGTGTCACAAACAGACACGTAGAATTAGGGGATCGGAGTGTCACGTACCGACACATATTATTAGGGATCGGGTGTCACGAACCGACACGTAGATTTAGGGGATCGGAGTGTCACGTTCCGACACATAGAATTAGGGGATCGGGTGTCACTAACCGACACGTAGATTTAGGGAATCGGGTGTCACGAACCGACACGTAGATTTAGGGGATCGGATTGTCACGTACCGACACATAGTAGTAGGGGATCGGAGTGTCACGTACCAACACAAGAGGAAGAAAGATAATGAATCTTGAAAGATGATAAATATACTCAAGTTAATGAACCTAATTCCCAAATGAGTATGGTATTGAGGCTTGAGTCCTCATGTGTGAACTTGACGGTAATTGTTAATGATAGTACTTGTTGTTGCTACATGTTAAGCATCATAGTTGATTTTATAATATTACTTGATATATTTGTCTTCTATTTTGAGTTGGCCGATGATATCTACTCAGTACTTGTGGTTGTACTGACCCCCTACTTTTATGTTTTCTTCTTGTTATTTGTGGAGTGCAGCAAACGTGCCGTCGTCTTCAACTCAATAGTAACTCTAGCCAGTCTCCACTACATCGGAAATTCAGGGTGAGCTAATGCGTCTAGCTTGGACTGGATCTTCTTCTTCAAGTCTTGATGCCTTGAACTTCCGGCATGGACTAGCTATTATTTGTTTTAGCTTCTTAGACATTTTTAGTTTAGTAATTTGATCATAGATGTTCTTGTGGTGATGACTTCCAGATTTTGGGGAAATAATAGATGTTGAATTTTAATAGTTATTGAATTGGTTTTTATTAATGAGTTTAAGTCTTCCGCATTATATTCTGTTGATATACATTGAAATGTTAAGAGTTAGATTGGTTGGTTCGCTCACATAGGAGGGTAAATGTGGGTGCCAGTCGCGGCTCGGTTTTGGGTCGTGACATTTATTTTATAGAAAACTCATATTTATGTATGTTATGTTAAAATTTGACCTAAGAATATTGTGTTATTTTTCTTATTTTGAATTTAAATTTATGTTATATTTTTAGTTTCATTTGTTTTAGTAGTATTGAGTTTATATTTCACATTGCAAGTCAATAAATTTTTAGGTTAGACTTGATAAAGATTATCTTTAAGTCAATGTTATAATAATTTTATGAGATTATATTTATAATATTAATATTTTTTGTTAAACGTGCATTTCATCATATTCATAGATTTTTTTGCTTTTAGTTTTTTTTATAATTTATTTAAGTAAATTATACTAATTTCAAATATAAATTATTTAAGAATATATATTTAAAAAGCAAGAGTAACCTACTTTTGTTTTCTAGATCTTTTTTTAAAGTCATTTTAAACTTATTTAAGTTATTATTACCTTGATTAACACTTCCAAAATCTAAAAATGATATAAATATAGGTTTGACCAACTTTAAGTCACTCTCATATTCTTTTCACCTTATTGAGTTTGTATATTTCGTATGTGATTTCATTTTTCTTTCGGCTTCTGTTTGGGGGATGCTGACATTTACTACCCCTTGTGATAAAAATTTATGGAAGTTTAACCAAATATTTTCTTAGCAGTTTTGGACCTAAAGGGGATATCATACTATCTTTAAAAAATAGTTATTGATTTGTGTACATCATGTTTCGAATTAGTTTTGAGGATTTATTTCGAGAGTTTCGCTGTATTTAATATTTCTTGTTTCTAGTGCAGACCAGTTTCTTGTTGGCGTTTGTAGAGAAGATATATTTGTTTGGCCTTATCATTCGTGAAAGATCCATCATATTCGCAAAGAAGTTGCATTTTTGATGAGTAGGTTGGCTCAGGTGGGCTCTTGTAGTTATCTTCTAAAATTAATGAATTTTTGTGTAATCGTTATTTGAAAAATGTGGCGCATTATGTTCCTGTTTAGGAACTGAGGATACGTTATATTCATGTTCAGGAACGGAGAGTATTTTCTTGTAGTTTTCTTCTAAAACTGATGACTTCTTATAGTAAAATTATTCTTTGACACTGAGGGTATGTTGAATTTTTCACTTTTCGCCATTGTGGTAGGTACTTTATTGTATGATGTATGTGTTGATTCATAAAAATAAGGTGAGTATGCCACAGTAGAAGTGGCAATCAAGAAAATATCAAAGCACAAGAAAATTGAAGCAATTGCTTCTTCATTTGGCTACAATTGAGAATATTTGAATTTTATGGTCAGATGGTTATTTATTTTGTTGTGTGTGTGTTTTAGAATGGAGAAACAAGGAGTTCTAATGCTTATCAAATAGTCCAAACATATAAAAGATTTTCTTATTTTTTTTGGTTTATTTTATTCCAATAATTAGGTCTTGAGATAAAAGAAAGCCCTAAAAATTAATTCAGACACTTAATAATTGTTTCACTTACCTATTTTTAAAAAAGGGAAAATGCACAAGTACCCCCTCAACCTATGTCCGAAATCTCAGAGACACACTTATACTATACTAAGGTCCTATTACCCCCCTGAACTTATTTTAGAAGTAATTTTCTACCCCTTTTTAGCTTACGTGGCACTAGTTTGAAAAAAAAGGTCAACCATCGTTGGGCCCACAAGATAGTGCCACGTAGGCTAAAAAGGGGTAAAAAGTTATTAATAAAATAAGTTCAGGGGGTAATAGGACCTTAGTATAGTATAAGTGTGTCTCTGAGATTTCGGGGATAGGTTCAGAGGGTACTTGGGCATCATCCCTTTTAAAAATTAACTGCAATCTTTTATTGACTTTGAAGAATGTTGTTCTTTTTTCATTTTGTTGGTACATTGAATATTTTATTAAATAATTTTTGTAAGTTTGAAAAAAGTTGTCCATCGGCCTAATAAATATTGTCAATTTTTATATATACTTTTGATGCTTTGGGCACTGACTTAAAATTCTCATCATTATATATACTTCGCAATTTGCATCACTAAGTGTTATAATATATTGCAAGCTATTATTTCAAACATCATTTATTAATTTTATGTTGTTTACTGTATGGTATCTAGATAAACCATGTAAAATTGTTGTAAAAGGCTAGGAAATGACCTTAATGCCG
>JAKWIY010001644.1:0-17257 GCA_027704805.1 Solanum corneliomulleri | reverse complement strand
CCAAACTTGAAATTGCAGTGAGTGCACTAAATTGTTTTCACTTTCTGCCTTGCAAATTGCAGTGCAAAGTGCAAATTGTAAATTGCAATTTGCAATTTGTAGACTTAATTTGCAAAGTGTGGGGATCATTTCAAATTTCATGTGATTTTTATTTTAAGAAATTGTATGATATCGTAATGGTTAACCCCATAACCGAACCAATAAGTCGCGATAACCGATAAACCGATAAATTAATGGTTTCTTAATGGTTTAGCTAGTGTACAACCGATAACTGATAAGCAAAACTGATAAGTCAAAACCAAACCGAACCGACGATATTGGCAGCCGTTAGATGCCACCATTAAACTGCATCCACAACTGGGGTAAGATTAACTCGAAGAATAACAGAGCATGACATACCAAAGATGTTGAGGCAGGGGATCTTGGGTTTACTTTCGAACCCAATATTGTTAATATTGCAAGTCACCAACAAGCTAAATGCATCTAACATTTCTCAGTCTTATTTCATAACCTTTACTCTGATCCTCTGGTCTTGGAGTGTTGTCTAATTTTATTAGCGCATGTTTGGTTTCAACAATCTCTTCTCTTGACGCGAATTTCACTCCAAACCAATAGATTAACTACCACTTTTCTTTCAGGTGGTAAATACAAGTAACTTTCATTAGAAAGAATAGATAATGAAAGTATAAATTAAGTTTTGCAAATAACAAACCCATTTTACTCGTTCATCAAATCATTAACTAGATTCATCATGGTTCCCACAACCCAGAGTGGTGTTTAGCCACTCATGTTTTCCACAAAATAAGCAATATTGTTGTTGAGTGCATAAATTAATCACTTACAATGATTGCGAAGTCAAAGAAAACTTGAGATTCAAACACTCAATCACAATCTTCAAATCTTGATCTGAAAATAATAGATTAAAAACCAAAGCTAAAAATATAGAAAGTCACACTTCGTTCATATGATGACGACATCTCTTAAAAAATAAAGCTAATTAACTCAAATAGTTTGTACAAAACGAGTGCTACCCGAAGTAGAATTGATTTGTCGGGAGGCTTCAAGGATTGCATAACGGCATGTCATGAGCCATACCTGTTGTGGTCCTATACACAAACCGCATAAGACTTCCTTTCTTGAGATATTTCACAAACACTAAATGTCCTGTCTTAAGTACCACTCTCCGTGTCGAGCATCATGATGTTGAACCTCCACTTGGGTCTTCACAGGAATTTTCTCCTCTTCTTCACGAGAAGCAGAAGAACTCGTCGACTCCACCACGGACCTTCTAGGGTATTTTGATCTTTAATGCAGTATTAGATCCTCAAGGATTCATTATTGGTCCTTTATCACGAGCTTCTTAACTACCCGCCAATGGGACCATGATCCATCAAGGGTTTTGTGGTATTTGTTTAGAAATTGATTCTGTTCTCGTTGCCTCATCTCCACGATCCCTCAAACGGCTCATCATCATGACTATGACCAGTCTTGTCATGCCTCAAGCCTACACCCCAGGCGGGACTAGAACTTGAAGACCATTGTTATCCCCAAATGTATCCTTAGCCTGACTACTTACTGAGCGAAAGATAATATTTATATCCATAATCATCAATGAACTTAAATGAACTGAATTATAAAATAACTGAGAATGTTTTAAAGATAAAACATTCAACTTGGCCAAAAGTTGTAAACCAAGTCTTAAACATAAGAATGATAATGCAAAGACTACTGAACTACTAACTGTCTATGAAGCCGCTAAAAACAACTGAGATGGATATCGAGACAAACCCCACAACATCCTAATGAACAAAACTTGACAGCAAATAAAAGAGTCCTCCGGAATGCAAGGAGGCTCACCAACAGATTCTGGAGCGCTCAGCAGGATCAACGATACGGTGGATGCCGCTCCTCTTAGCAATGTTTTCATCATAGTACGATGCAGGTCAACTGACATCAGTACATTCAATGTATGAGTTTGCGAGTTAGAATGCTAGTGCAACATAGTCTTTAAAAGGAATTTGAAGAACTTACCTGACTCAACTTAACCTAACATAAACTATAACGACTCGAGAGTATACCCTAGAAGTTAGAGCTCTCTTAAGTCACCAAATGGCGTACTCGAGTTATACAAGCCCTTAGAATTATTCATCGCATAATATATATAATATATATATAGATAATATATATTAATATACTATTATATATATATATATATATATATAGATATATATATATATAATATATATATATATATTATATATCTTTAGATCAATTAAAAGGAAAACCCAAGTCTATTACAATGTCTTTTGAAAAAGAAAACTAAACATTAACTATGTCTCGAACCTATGAGAAATACCGTCTTCTTGAGAGAATGCTAATCCCAGCTTCACTTCTACAAGAATCCTCACTTGTCACCTACACTGTTAATAAAACAAAACATATGAATTAGCATTGAATGTACAGAGTAGGTGAACATAGAAGAAAACCATGCTTAAACGGACATTTTCTTTACACTATGCTTTTCATGTTCATTTGAGATAAATTTAAAAAAAAAGAGTACAAGAATTATTTTCAAGACCACATACACATGTAAGTGTTGACACCCAATTTTGACACTCCCGGATAATAATTGATTAACGAGCTTCTTGATTCTGAACTATTTAAAATAATTAGTTTTTATAAAGCTTAAAATATTTTGCAAGTTTACTTTAACATGATTTTACTATTATTTATAATTTCTAGTTAATATACATGATTTACATAATTATGTACATAACAAAATCATTTTATGAATATTCGAAACTCACCTCAAAACAAATTTTTTATTTTCGGTTAAATTTTCTACTAAGTTAATTCGGCTTAAGCGATAGTTATAATTTTGAAATAGTTAGCTTGCAACTGAATTAATCAACTCAGTTTTTTATTTCGTTGAAGTTAAGAACCTATTAATTAATTTTAGTTAATTGGCCACTTTAGTCCTAATCTCTAATTTTTTGAAGACCCAAAATTGGGCCACCTTTCAGCTCAATCATTTGCCAACCCACGACCAATTTCCCTTTTTATTTTAAAATCCTTTTGAGTCCCAAAATTCCAAATTTGAGCCCACCCCTTCAAATTCCAATGACCCTGCCCAACTCCTCCCTCAAGTCCAACTCAAATCCTCCCAGCCCAAATCCCAAGCGCAAAACCCGGCCCAAATCTTTTTCCATCACAAAGAAGCGCGGAAAGAAAACGTTGACAGCTCCTTCCCAAAGACATCAACAATAATAACAATTCCAATGTCCGTCGTCTCCTTCAAGCACAAAACCAAATCAACCCAGAAAAACTAGACTCAGTGCCTCACTCGAGGGAGAGACGATTGAGAAAGCAGCGAGGACGTAACTGCAAAATATTGTTTTCTTATCCAATGTCCCTTTTCCTTATGTATGATGTCCATCAGGTCTAAGCATGTGTTCCGTCCTTTTTGGCTGAAGATTAAGCCACATCGCCTGCCAAGGATCTTCAATCAATCCGGAGCGTCCGTTGCCCCTTCCTCTTATAGAATGGAGTTGTTTTCCTCTGAAAAAGGTGTTTTTCCCTTGCTTGTGAAAATTCTTTTGAAAAATTTTGAATTTGGGGATGGTCTTTGATCTGTACCATTTCCCTCTTTTAAAAACCCTAGCCTCCCTTCTATTTAAAGATTCTTATGGTTCACTATAGAAGCAAAAAAAATTTAGTTGAATGTTTGGTTGTGGAGAATCTTTCTGAAACAAAATATATAGAGAGTATCAAAAGAAATAGGAGAGTACATATTAAGGTTTCGATATAGTTAATACTAATCGAAGTTTTCTCCGCTCCACTTCGTATCGGAATTTTCGCAAGAGTTTTGTTGTCCGTGTTGTTGAAGTCGTGTTCTTCTCTTCTAGTCTCCAGTCTTGCTGCTCAAAAGGAGGTAACACTCCCCTCTCAACAACATCCTCCTCGTTTTTCTTCCTTTTTCTAGTTTAATATTTTTTATATTGGAACTGTGGGTGCAGTGTCTATTTGTTGCTAGAAATTAGAAGGTTGCTCAAGCTAATTGTTGCATTTGACTATTTATTCTTAATGGTAATATTTGACCTTTCTTTTATCTCAAAACATAAGCGTGGTATTCAAACTACTATCAACTTAAAGTAAGGAGGAGGTCACCTTCACTTACAGTGGGACGGCTGGGAGCACTAAAATATTATAGCATGCTTAATTTAATTTTATGTAGTTACTCTAAAGAAAGATATATAAACACAAATCTTACAACATCAATTGTTCTCTACAAACTTTCTGTCCAAGTTAAAGCTACTTGTGCACTTGATACTTTGTGCAACTACAAAATCCAAGCTTCTGCGATCTTAACTCTTCAAAATACTACTATACCCTGATGTATTATCTTGGAACCTCAACATTTTATTTCTGAAAGGCATTGATTTTCGTTTAAAGATATGCCAACTAGTAATAGGTTTAATGCTTTTAGATTTTGTTGCATCTAACAACTTCATCTGTAAGTCATTTTATGTTAAGTAAAACATTTTTATTTTAAGATATAGAGGATTTAAAGAGTTTGAAAAACATGAATTATCTGTTGCTTGGTCTGCTATACTCTTTGGTTCTCCATCTTGCAATTCTGGATCTGTCATTTTGTCTGAGGTGTCGGGTTTGAATAAAATGTTAGTCTTCCTTATGCTTAGATTCTAATCGAAGGATGCCCATCAGCTTACTCCTCTTTCTTGCTTTGATTTGCTACACGTTCCAATAACACGGTTTCATTTAATCCCTAAATGTCATTGTTAATTCGTTTCCTAACTTTGTCATTCATTGTGATTCTGCAATTTGTCGTAAAATTTGAAATCTGTCAAGAGCTTGACAAACCTGTGTGATGTAGTTAATCATTAGATGTTACCGATAATTGTTAGCCTCCTTAAACGTGCATTCGATTTTATCTGTATGTATTTATCAAAAAAATTGAATTGAGTAAAGTTGTTGTCCAGTATGTTCAAAAGAGTGGCTTAGGTTTGCTACTGTCTCGGGTTTCTCTGGGTCCCTTTAGCATGGCAATTGGGCATATATCTTATTTTTATGATTTTTTTTTATTTTCCTATAATTGGGTTTTAGTCGATCAAGACATGTAGAAAGTTATCTAAGAGTTATCATGTGATTCCCTAAGTTTATCAATCCTAATTAAATGTTTTGCCCTCACTGTAATGCTTAGGCAGTAGCATATTTTGGTTTCTGTTTTTGTTGCTTATATCAAACTGTTACGAATGACTACTGATGAGTTTACATTTTTGTCACATGTAAAACTAGCATCGAGTTCACCATGAACTCTCACTCCTCTTCTCTGTCTTTTTGGGAGATTCAAAGGCTCAAAAATTAATTCATCGAGCCAAGCTCTTAAAAGTCGACGTACAGATCAGAGGTGAAGACTTTTGGACCAAGAATCCCATTTTATTTTATTCCTATATGAATTGTATTTATTTTGTTTTGTCTCAATGCCTTTATTCATGTTGTACTACTATTATTATTCTGCTAGCTTAGTACAGGTACAAAAGTAAAATGGGTAAAAACCTAAAAAAATGGGTCGTAATACCAGTCCAGGCGGACATAAACCGGTTTGGACCCAACTTTCTCTCTCTCTAACTCTCTCCCTCTTTTACTTAGTTATGTGATTCGTTATTTATCGGTAGTCTTAGGGTTAAAAAAACTCGAATCCCCGCAAGACGTATATATTTTGTTTAACAACTTAATAAATCAAATCAAGTAAATAAACTAAAAAATCAATATTCCAAATCTCAAAATTAGATAATAAAATTAATACATCATTTTCAAAATAATCTCTAAATATTTTTATCTCCAAGTTTAAGTTAGATCATTTTAGCCAAAATAAGTTAGTTGTCGGATAACCGCAAGTAAGCGGACATCTTAGGCGCTTTTAAACCTTCCTAAGACGTTAATAAGAATCCCCGAACCGCTTAAAAATCTTCAAATTGATATTCTATTTTAGTCAAATTGAAAGAACAAATTTTTATTTTCTCAAAAATGAGTGACGACTCTAAAACCAAGTCGAAAATACAAAAACTTATATTTCCAAAAATTTGTTTAAAATAGAAATGATAACTCTGTTGGGACCTTGGAGGATTCTTACCTTAAAACTTATTTATTTGGCTACGTGATATAATTGTTTACTTGTTTCATTACCTTATTAAAAATGTTGCATTTCCATGGCATATTTCCGACAAACAGCAAATAGTTGCATTAGGAAAACGGATGTTACGTGGCTTACCACGGTTTCTTTCATAAATACACAAGATTTCATTTGAAAGTAACAAACAAATAGTTGGAATGCAATCATCCAACGTCATTTTTTCGCTTCACCCCATTGTTTGTCCGACTTGAGTAACTGTCAGTTTGAAACAAATTCTAGACAGCATAAGATAGAGCAAAACAAAAACAAAACTTAAGCATTAGCCTAAGATGGCTTAATACCCAAAGAGTATTAAGTCCATTAGTTGAAACCGCCAATATCATGTCCAAGGTCTCCGACCTCACGACATATCATTTTGCTTGACATTTGAATAATGTACACGTGGAAACCAATGTGGGGGTTGGTTAACCTAACTAGGTTTCTATTTTGTAGGTGTCACACCCCTTTTTCGCGCGGCGGCGTAAGGGTTTTTCCAATTTAAGTGACGTTATTAATTAGGAGATTATTTTAATATTTTCAGAGTCGCCACTTGGAATTGAGATACGGTGTTCCAAGTCACCTTTTTTGTTTAATTACTAATCAAAAGGAAATGACTCTTTGTTTGGTCTGCGAACGAGTTCGGGTAAGGAATTCTGTTGACCAAGAGGAAGGTATTAGGCATCCCTCGAGTCCCGTGGTTCTAGCACGGTCGCTTTATGGACATTTATGACTTAAACTAATTTATGAATATTGTATTATTAAAACAAATGTATTTACCCTTATTCTTTGATTTATATTAACATATTTAAAATTGCACTATTTTATAGACATGTGAAGTTTTTACACATTTTTATTAATATTATTATTTTATTTTTTGCTTTCAACATTTGCATGTCTTAATTTCTCTCTTTTATTTTATTTTATTTATTTTATTTGTTTTTTTAATACTAATTTTCACGTTATTTGTTTGTTAACTTTCCTTTTTTTTTTTTACATTGATTTTCTTCTTTCTTTCTTACCCTTTTTAATAGTTTGTTTTTTATGATAATATAAAACATCTTATATATTTTTAAACATACTTTTTGTATTTTTCATTTTTAAAGTATTTTTTTTTACTTTTTCGTGTACATTTTTACATTCTTTTTATCATATATATATATATATATATATATATATTATATATATATTAGTTTTTATTATTATTCTTTTTCTAATTCGAACATTCCTTTTCACTACTTCTTTTCTTTTCTTATTCACGTATCTACCTCTTTTCCTTATTCCATTTTATTGTTATTATTTTTTATTATTTTTTATTATTTATTATTTTTAATTTATTATCCTCTCCTTATCCTAACAAGTTTATTATTATTTTTTATAGAATCTAAAAATAATAATGTAAGACAACACACATAATATAATATAAAATATAATTTAGTACATTTCTAAACACAACCAAACAAAAAAAGTACATTCAAATTAGTAAGACATGAATATAAAAATTTGGATAACTATGAATATTATCATTAGAATTATAATAACTACACATATTATCATTAAAAACTAAACATGAAAAATAAGAGTAGACTTACACAATAATTTTACGTAAGCATGAAATAAACTATGAATTATTTAATACAAAATAAACTACGGTTTATTATAGCAATTCACACAAAATTAAAAATATAAAGGATCTAAAAATAAAGTTGATATGAATATATTTTAACAAACTTTATATAAAAACATAACGGTTTAACCACATGTGAAATTTGACAACTTCAATATATTGCAATCAATGTTTGTATAACATGATATTAAATTATTAAAAAGAAATTAAATGGTACCTCTTGCGAAAATTCCACCAAAAGAAAACAATTCGAATAAGGAACCGCGAAAGTAGACCTCAACTTCAACTTTTTTTGTGAGTCAAAGCAAGATATGTGAATATATTTATTGATTTTTGTTTGTGGAAGAGTCCTTTTTTTTGCTTGTATTTTTCTTTCCTTTTTTTTTCTCCTTCTCGTGTCTTTTTTTTCGTTCCCCTTCTTACCTGATCTCTTGCCCTTTTTTATATTTTTTGTGTTGTGTTTAGTGTCTGCTGGGGGGTGAATGGGGAGTGGGATAAAGTTGGGTAATGGGGAGTGGGGTCGTGGGGGAAGTGGGGAAAATGGGAATGGTTTCCCTTTTCTTTTTTTTTCTTTTTTTTATTATACATATATATATATATATATATATAATTATCAATTTTCTTGAGTAAATAAATAAATAAAAGCTAAATGGGTGATTAAAACAAAAAAACTAATTAAGAAATATTAGTTTATTTAAATAATATATTTATATATATATATATATATATAATATATATATATATATATATATCCTTTTTTTAACAATAAAAAATAAACTTTTCTAAATAAAATTATATTTATGTTGTTTATTTTTATATTTTTAAATAAAAATTAATGAAAATAATAAAAAGTCAAAATATATTTATTTAGATTGATAAATTATTTATGCTTTAAATATTAGTGTTAAAATTAAATTCGGTCAAAAATTACGTGTCTACAGTTTGCCCTTCTTTGACTGGAAACACGAAAATTTTTTCAAAGAAAGAAGTAAACAAAGTGACAAGTTTTGACCGAACTCTTATTTGAAAGACTAAAATTTGTGCGACCGAGTCCTTGTTTGGACATCCTACATATCCCAGGTGATAAGGGAATCAGGCCACTTGTAGTTCGAGGAGATAAAGTGAGGAGTTGGAAGTTAAGTGAGGTTCTATCGAGGCTCCAGATCGCGGCTCTTATCCTTACATATAAATTGAAAACTATTAGTCAAAAGAAAAACAAATGTACAAACTTCCATCCACGCAGATTTTCTTGAATCTTCACTTGAATTTTGACTTTAAGATATCACCTTGATTTTTGAGTGAATATCTTAACTTAGAATTGGAATGAAGGATGAACTTGCCACTTAGACGGAACTTTTGACATTCTTCAAAATGACAACTTGAAAAATGCTCGTGAATGAATGCTTGTTTTCTTGATCAAAAGTTGACTAGCAAAAGATGTGTGGAAATCAGGCTGCTACATGCATTGAAGAAGCTAATTCTAACCATCATAGAATTGATTATTCTAAAAAAAATTGAAACTTTTTTCTTGAATTTCAAATCCATGTCTCGCTTGAGAAAACCTGAGAACCATCACAAACAAAAAATAAATAAAATTTTTGCCCCAGTTTTCACTGGGAAAATTTTGTGAGTTATTAGCAAATATAAATATAAAACATAAACTTCGGCTAGGAAGTGTTTATTTTAGGAGAAAATAAAACTAAAAATCTAGACTAGGAAGTGTTAATCCTATGAGAAAGTAATCTAATCCCATTATTCAGGAGGGTCCTGCTAGTCCCATTATCCAGGAGGGTCTTGCTAGTCCCATTATCCAGGAGGGTCTTGCTAATCCCATTATCCAGGAGGGTCCTGCTAGTCCCATTATCCAGGAGGGTCCTGCTAATCCCAATATCCAGGACGGTTCTACTAGTCCCATTATTCAGGAGGGTTCTACTAGTCCCATTATGCAGGACCCTCCTGCTAATCCCATTATCCAGGAGGGTCCTGCTAGTTCCCATTATCCAGGGGGGTCCTGCTACTCCCATTATCCAGGAGGGTCCTGCTAGTCCCATTATCCAGTAGGGTCCTGCTAGTCCCATTATCCAGGAGGGTCCTGCTAGTCCCATGATCCAGGAGGGTCCTGCTAATCCCATGATCCAGGAGGGTCCTGCTAATCCCATTATCCAGGAGGGTCCTGCTAGTCCCATTATCCAGGAGGGTCCTGCTAGTCCCATTATCCAGGAGGGTCATGCTATTCCCATTATCCAGGAGGGTCCTGCTAATCCCATTATCCAGGAGGGTCCTGCTATTCTCATTATCCAGGAGGGTCCTGCTAATAAAATTTCAACAAACTAATAATACCAACGAAACATTGTGAATGTTATCTTCATTATTTGGAAGTTCCTTCAAGGAGAAAAAATAATAATAATAATAAAATAAATATTCCAACATTCAAGTAATTGATATTTTTATATATATTAGTCAACTTTCATATAATATTCACTACAAGAAATTAAGGATTTAGCAACAACTATATTATTGTTGGCTTATATTGATAAATCGCAACAACTTAATTTTATTGTTGGTACATTTTTAAATTTTCAACAACAATATTTTTGTTGTTGTCAAATATGTTAGTATTGTTGCGATATTATATTGTTAATAATAATTAATATAATAAATTTTAAATATTAAAAAATTGCAACAAGGTTTTTGCAACAATGATGATATTGTTGCCCAACTTAAATAATGGCAATAATTTAATTAATTTGTTGCTATCTTAAAAAATATTTGGCAACAATAATATTTTATTGTTGCTAATATATTTAATTTGACAATACATATATTGTGGCAAAATAGAGTTTTTTTTAGTTTTCCGCCAATAGAATCGCGGGCTTTTTTATTTTTGCCAATGTTCTTTTGCAGAAGTTCACAAAGTTTTAGTTTTCTTTTCCAGAAGTAGCGCTCTTCTTCAGTTTTAGGGAAAACTGAAGCTAGGTTTTCTGGTTCATTGAAGAAGAACGTTGTTGGCCTGGTGAAGTCTATCTCTGGTGAGTTTTCTGTATGATTTAGTTTCTTTTCACAAAGTTTTGTTAATTCTTGCGTATGATTATTGAATGATTGAGTCTCCTAGGTTATTTTCTAAGATTTCAATTGCTTTGTTAAGGTTTTTTTTTTCCGTCTTTTTGCTGAGATTCGTGACAAAATTACTACTACTAGTTACTACTAGTACGATTGAGTAACAAAATTGCTAGTACTGTTATTTGGGTGTTTTTGATTTATTTATTTGTGTGGTGCTGTGTGTTCCAAAGAAAAAAAACAAGACTTGTTTTGTTAGCACAACAAAAGAAAAGGTGTTCTGAAATTTGAACAAAGGCCTATCTGTATCTAACATTAAGAATTGTTAGAGTTTCTTGTGTATCTGGAGGGAAACATATATAGCCATGGCAAAGTATTGACTTCAAACGGATTAAGAGACAGATACGTCAATAATTCTATACAATTCTATGATTTTCAAGACCTTCTCGGCTGTAGATTAATGTGCTTGTGTTAAAATATCAAGTATGCTTTGTTATTTATTCATTGATTAATGTGTGTGCCTTATTTTTTCTGTTATGTGCAAGATATGTTTAGTTACTGTATGCTGTTGCCTTTTAAAATTTTTTTAGAATTCACTTTTTGACCAAATACTTGATCTAACGTTCCAGCTTCCGTTGAAAGTAGTTCACCATTATAGGTTCCCTAAGAATGCTTTGAAGACATATGGCTCGAGATAGAAGTTTAAGGTTAACTCTTTTCTTGTCCAAAAAAAGAAGTTATAGCAGCTGTAGTGTGTCTATTGGTATAACACTAAAGTACAAAACAACAAACTTAAATAGAAAACTTGGTATGCACTGCTGGATATGCTTCTGCTATGTAAGAAGAATTTTTTTTTTTTTTTAGACAGCACAAAGATTCATATTCAAAGTTTCTCACAAGAAGAAAAGGACTAAAAGCTCATGTGAAACAGACCACACTCAATCATCAAACACATGCCAACTCTGAAATATATGGGGGAATGGCATATTTATTCTGGTCATTATAAAACAGAAGTGAGCCAATCCTCTTCTCATTCCTCCTCTTGTCCAAGTAAAGCCACCAGCATATTCTCATAATCTCCTCCTGTATCTTTGGCAATGGCGCGACCCAGAGGAACGCTATCCCTCTTCTGGTACTCTTTAGCGATAGTCTTCAGATCGACCTCAGCCCTTGTAGCGATAACTCGGGTTAGATGATCTTCCTCTGTTCCTCTCCTGTTAATTGCATCACGAAGAACCTCCATGAAATAGTGCTCGGGGTAGACAAGACCTTTTATGGTGGCCCTTAACAGTGCAACAAACTCATCCTCATCTTCTAATTGCTGCACATTGACAAAAGAACTCAATAATTCAATATAGCAGAAATAAAAAGCCAGTCCTACAGTAGAAAGGCGTATGACTGAAAGAAATGGAGCAACGGATGAATCTGTACCTTTAGGATATCCTCACCATATTCATCTTTGTAATGATTCAAAGTAGCATTGAGTTGCGCTTTGCTCCTTGTGGCTAAAATTCTAATGACCTCATCGTCACTGTAAGCCTTATCGGAGATCTTCTCATGCAGCACTTTAGATTCTGCTTTAGCAAGTCGCAAGTCCACCTCATCTCCTCCATATCGGTAGGAGCTCACAAGAGGTACCAAAAGCTGTAAGAATTTGGAAACTTAAATGATCAATCCACAAAGTTAATTCACTGTCACTATTCATCCAAACAAACATGGAGTTCAATGAACATTAGATATACCCTACATTGCAATGTGGCACAAAGACATTCTTGCCTTGAGAATATGTTACAATAACAAGAAGTATAGATTAAAAAGTTGTACTTTGTCAATTATATGTCTATAGATCTCCAAAAACAGAGCAAATGCTTCATAGACACCATTCAAACCTCATTCAATTTGACAACTTAATGAATTTTGTTAAGGACTCGGATACAGAGCTACAAATGAGACTACTTGCAATTAGAATGCTTTGAATGATATACCTTGCGGTGATCCCCAGTAGTGTGATAAGCAACGTCCTCTTCGAGAGATTTCTTGTTACGAGCATGATAAGCTTCTCTTGCCAAAACCAGTTCTTTAGGAGATCTGGTACAAGCTATCTCCACAAGAACAAAGTTGCTTTTTGTCCATCTCTTAGTAGCTTCCTTAGCCAAATAGGCATCACGTTCTGCAGGATCCAGTGTCCATACTACCACCAATTTCTCAAAATCATGAGTAAGTTCTCTGTCCAACTCTTTAAGCAGATCTTCCCCAAAAGTCTCAGCATAAGTCTGTCGAATCAATTTGCGTTGAGCCGCATTTCTATGAGCCAAAATTGATATAATAAACTTCTCATTCGTTCCCCATCCTTTGAAGGCAGATCGGAGTTGTTCACAGTCTTCAGCGACTGAAGGAACTTCTGCCGGAACTGTAAGACTTGCCATTTTTCTTCTTCTCTGTGTGGGCTGGAGGAGGATATGATTGTGAAGACTCGAAAATGCAGGGTGATGAGTAGGGAGTCGTAAGAAGAATTTATTATGAAACATAAGCATGTTAGTTTTAAAGTAGACGAGAACTTGATTTTGCTGATTATGATTTAGCTTTCTGTATCTGATGATATTTTGTCTCAACATATTTCATATTGTTTATATGATAATCTTAATTCCGTGCAACAAAAAAAAGAATCTGAATGAGGCACGTTGATAACATCTAGATTCACTTAAGTTGAATATTCAGGAGTCCGTCACCATCTAAAGAAAGGTATGGTGTCTCAAGAGGAAATTTTCTTTTCTTCTGTTAGATGAAAACATTGGTTGAATAATAAATTTTTTTAGATTAATTATACTAATATTCTTAGCATGGCTTATTGTTCTATAGGGTGTCATCCTCCATCTATTGACACGGCTAAAGTTAAGGTTGTTGGTGTTGGAGCAATACTACAACCTGTTTCTAGTGGTAAACAGGTGTGATCACAATTTATTTTTTTTATTTCATGTTCTTCCTTACATTTTGTAATAATGTTGATGTAATACAGTTTGGTCATGTGTATGTTTGTCTGAAGATTCAGTTGACCAACTTGTTGCTTGTGCCTATGAACTTGTTATATTCTCACTTAAGATATGACATATAACTTGCCTGCATAACCATATTTACCATACTTTTATTCATGTTGTTTCTGCTATATGTTAAAGATACATTTGATATGTCCTAGTACCATGGAAATTCAACATCTTAATCAATATGGAGAGATATATTTCTAACTCTTTTAAGTGTTTTGTATTGATATTGAAATATTACATGTCGATTTGAATTTAAATTGATTATCTATTCTAATCTTATCTATTTTATACTCTTTTATATGAGAGGTTGTAGATATAAGAATTATTTTTGAAGATGTTCGTAGATGTACATATACAAAAAATAATTACTGGTCTTACAAGGACTTTCAAATTTTTATATTGACCTTTTATAATATGAAGTTTTTCTCTAACGTTTTCTTTATTTTTTAAATATAAAAAATCATATACTTTATTTTAATTGATTTTAAAATTGTTGTAGGTAAGTATATAATGGATAAAAGTTGGATACTTATTGGAAATAGAGCGTTACCACAATATTTAAATGGTGTGGAGCTATTTTTGAATTTTGCATTTTCTAATCTTGAGGTTGGTGTAAGAATTCAATGTCCGTGCATAAAATGCAATAATGTTCTTTGGAAAACGCGAGATGAAGTGAGAATAGATTTGTGTAGGTTTGGAATGAATCAAACATATAAAAAGTGGATTCATCATGGCGAGCTAGATCTTTCTTCAGATGATGAAACAAATCTTAGTGAAGATTCAAGTTTAGCAAATGATGATGTTCCAATTTATGAAATGTTGCATGATATATATCATGGTGTTCCCAGCAATAGTGATGAGTTTAATGACACAACTGAGTCTCCTAACGAAGAGCCTAATACAGAAGCTAAGAGATTCTATAAGTTAATGAAAGATGCAGAAAATCGATTGTATCCAAGTTGTGAAAAGTACTCCAAACTCTCTTTTATAGTGCGTCTTTTTCAAATGAAGTGTATGCATGGATGGAGTAATACTTCATTTGACTCTTTGTTGAAATTAATTAGTGATGCTTTACCTAAAGAAAATGTGCTCCCAGATTCTATTTATGAAGTTCAAAAGATAATAAAAGATTTGGGTTTAGATTATGTGAAGATAGATGCATGCGTTAATAACTGTATCTTATATAGAAAGGAATATGTGAATCTTGAACAATGTCCTAAATGTGGTGAAAAAAGATGGACAATGAGAAAAGGAAAAGATTCCAATAGTGAAGTTGCTTCGGGTAATTTGAATAACAAAAAGAAAGGAATTTCTAGAAAGATTCTTAGATACTTTCCTATTATACCTAGATTACAACGATTGTTTATGACTAAAGGAACCGCAAAAGAAATGAGGTGGCATAAGGATGAACGAGTTGATGATGGAGTGTTACGACATCCTGCTGACTCATTGGCGTGGAAAAGTTTTGATGAAAAATATCCAAATTTTGCTTCAGATCCTCGTAGCATAAGACTTGGACTTGCTTCAGATGGTTTTAATCCTTTTGGTTCAATGAGTAATTCATATAGCATGTGGCCAGTTATCTTGATTCCATATAATCTTCCCCCGTGGATATGCATGAAACAATCTAATCTTTTGTTGTCTTTACTTATTCCTGGACCGAAAGGTCCTGGTATGGATATTGACGTGTATCTCCAACCTTTGGTTGATGATTTGAAAATCTTATGGGGGGATGGAATTGAGACTTATGATGCTTTTATGAAACAAAATTTTCAATTACATGCTTCATTGTTGTGGACAATCAATGATTTTCCTGCTTATGGTATTTTATCTGGTTGGAGCACTAAAGGTAAATTAGCTTGTCCAGTTTGTCATGTGCATACTTGCTCTTCTTACTTGAAACATGGTCGAAAGCAATGTTATATGGGTCATCGTAGGTTCTTGGAGATGAATCATCCTTATCGTCGAAATAAAAGTTTTTTCGATAATACAAAGGAAGAAAGAATTGCACCACATGCTTTGAATGGTGAAGATGTGCTTGTTCAAATTAATACCTCTTTGCAAAGGTCTGCTGATGAAAAAACAAGAAAAAGAAAACGAGATACTGAAAGACATGATAATTGGAAAAAGAAAAGTATATTCTTTGAACTTCCATATTGGCAGACTTTATTGTTGAGACATAATTTGGATGTGATGCACATTGAAAAGAATATTAGTGAAAGTGTGTTAGGTACATTGTTGGATATTGAAGGGAAAACAAAGGACACCCTGAAATCTCGATTGGACTTACAAGAAATGAAGATCAAAAAGTCCCTTCATCCCATAAAAAGTGGGGATAAATACATACTTCCTCCAGCAAGTTATACGATGTCTAAGGCCGAAAGGATTCAATTTTGTCAGCTCATCAAAGAAGTTAAGTTTCCCGATGCTTACGCTTCTAACATTAGTCGCTGTATCAAGGAAGCTAAAATTTTTGGGCTTAAAAGTCATGATCATCATGTTCTCTTTCAACGTATAGTACCACTTATCATTAAAGAAATTTTACCAAAAGATGCACATGACCCATTAATTGAATTCTCATTGTTCTTTAATGATTTGTGTTCTAAAGAGTTATCTATGGAGAAGCTAGATCAGCTAGATAAAAGCATACGAGTAACACTATGTAAATTAGAACGTGTGTTCATGCCGACGTTCTTTGATGTTATGGTTCATTTGGCAATTCATTTGGCAAATGAGGCAAAGTTGGGTGGTCCTGTTCAATTTCGATGGATGTATTACATTGAAAGGTTGGTTTCTTACTTTTTAAATCTATTCTTTTGATTTAAATTTATTAAAAAAATTAATATTTTTCTTCGTAGATTCCTACGAACCTTGAAAGGTTATGTACGCAACAATTATCGTGTAGAAGGATCAATTGCTGAGGGTCAAATTGCAGGGGAATGCATTACATTATTCTCTAGATATTTGAGCGATATGGAAACAACGCAATATCGTCCAGATAGGAATTCTAATTCTTTTAACATTGACAACAATAGCTTATCTATATTTAGTTGTCATGGTAAACCACTAGCAGGGGGTTTCTGGACTAATTTGAATACTTTAGAAATCAATCAGGCTCATTTTTACATTCTCCAAAATTGTGAGGAAGTCAGACCTTGGATTGAGTAAGATATGGTTTACCTTTAAATCAATTTCTTACAAACACTTAACAATTATGTCTAATTTTTTTTATTTTTTTCAAATCTCCACAAGTATAGGGAACATCTAGAAATTTTAACAAAGGAGAATAATAGAAATGTAGCAAAGAGACACAAGGAGGAATTTCCTTTATGGTTTGAAAAA
>JAKWIY010001643.1:0-17180 GCA_027704805.1 Solanum corneliomulleri | reverse complement strand
TACATGATTTTCTAACATACATAGAAAGAACATATACTTACACATACTTAACATGTAGATAGCTATCATCATGCATCACAAACTCAACTACACAAATAATCACGTTACTTCAAGTAGATTGCTGACAAGGCCACATTAATTGCAAGTAAAGAACATAACACCGCCACCATAAGTGAACCATAAAATTCACAATATAATTGAATTCTAATAAACAAAAAAATATAGGAAATAGGGCATATTATTACCACATCATCCTCAATACCTCAATCAATGTCAAATCACCATAATCGATATCACAAGGTCTTTACCCATGGACATCACCAACAAATCAACACAATTGTAACAATATTAATGAAATTAGGTCAAATAACTACATATTCTTAAATCCAATACAACCTAGAGGTTAATTTACTATAATTATTACATCAATCAATAGCCTACATAAAGATATATTAGAATTCATCAACATAAGATCAATATAAAGTAACCCATAACTTAGTCAAAAACTAGGGTTCATCTTATTCATGGGTTCAAAGGTTATTTTAGTTTGAAATCATCAATACAATAACAATTCAATCATTATTAAATGTATTGAAATCAATAATATAAGAACCCATGGAATAGATCATAAAATTAGACAATTCAACTTGAAAATTTAGAAAACTTCGTGAGAGTTGGGCTCTTTGATGAAGAGACTTTCAAGGATCAAAATACAGACCTTGATGAAGCTAATTCTTCAGTTTTTTTGAAGAATCTTAACCAATTTCATCAATCCAAGCCCATTCCTTTACTTTGAAGGATACCATTACGACTTCAACATTCATAACCTTACGATCCTCTTAACTTCATTTAAGGTCACATTTCATTCCTATATTCAATACTAAGAGAATTTATCATTCTAAGTCAAGACATCACATATTCACATTCATACATACATCAAGCAAGGGACACAAGTCAACTAAGACAAGTCACCATATACTTTACTTTAACTCATAATATATGTCATTCTAGAAGCACATGGAAATAACCCTTAACATCTCCAAGTCATCCTATATACTATCATATCATCACCATTAAGACCATCGTAGACTCATATAGTCAAGTAGGGACAACCATGCATCAACCCTAAGACTACACATATAAGCACATAGTCATAGTCTACATGATTTCCTAACATACATAGAAAGAACATATACTTTCACATTACTTAAAATGTATATAGATATCATCAGACTTCACATAATCAACTATTCAAATAATCACATTACTTCAAGTAGATTGCCGATAACACCACATCAATTGAAAGGAAAACACATAACACCGCCACTATAAGTGGACCATACAATTCACAATATAATTGAAGTGAACTAAAATCAAAATAAATGAAATAGGTCAGATTACCACCACATAATCCTCAACACCTCAATCCAATTCCAAATCACCGCAATCAACATAACAAGGCCCTTACCCAGGAGCATCACCCACAATTCAACACAATTGTAACAATATTAATGAAACTAGGTCAAACTACTACATATTCATCAATACAATACAACCTAGATATAAATTTAATACAATTATTACAATAATCAATAGCCTACATAATACTACATTAGAATTCATCAACATTAGATCAGTATCAAGTAACCTAGAACTTATTCAAAAACTAGGGTTCATCCAATTCATGGGTTCATAGGTTGTTTTAGTATGAAATCATCAATACAATAACAATTCAATCATTATTCTATTTTTAGAAATCATTAATGCAAGAACCCAAGGAATAGATCATAAAATTGGAAATTCAACTTGAAAACTTTAGAAAACATCTTGAGAGTTGGGATCCTTGATGAAGAGAGTCTCAAGGATCAAAATCCACAACTTGATGAAGCTAATTCTTCACTTTTATGAATAATATACACTCAATTTATCAATCCAAGCCCTTCCTTGAGTTTTGACTCCAATGGAGTTCTAGAGAGAAATCTAATGGATTTGGGTTTTTGATTTAGAACACTTAAATCTTCCAAGTGTTAAACACTTATATCAAAATTTAATATACCCAAAACACCCCTAAGGAACTACCAATACATTATTTGGAAGTGGGGTGAAATTACATTTTCACCCCTCACTAAACAGCAGCTTGCACAGGAACACATACCAAAAACAACAGTTGCCCATCGACAGGGCGTAGGTCCACACACGGACCTTTTTGTCCTCCGTCGATGGGTTCAGAGACTAGAAACTGAAAACTAAGCTCCCCAGTCTAAGTGCCAAACAACGCCCTCCACCTACGGGGCGTCGACCAGGCAGATGGCTGTTGTTTGCCATCCATAGGTGGGACTGCCTTGGGCAGTTTTGTCCACCAACATGGGTCATTTCGCAAGGACCCCTGGATTGTCCTTGGGGATGTTTGCTCGGACGTTTCCAAAGCAAAAATGTTATTATACGAGTTTAACACCTCACATATGAATTTCACACAAAATGAACATATAAAACCCAAAAAACTTGCTTAAACACACAAGGTCATTTCAAGGAAGCACTTTCGAACGTCATGGACCTTTCACCTCAAAACTTCACGAAACTCAACACACTGCCTATACATGATATATTAAATCACATAAATACCTTACAAGATCATGAATCACAAATAAAATCATTGAACCACATATGAGGCACATAGAGGACTTAGTCGCCGAATGTCTTAGTCGTCCCTTGACGTTTGACTTCCAAAGCATCTAAACTCTTAAACACTGCCTCAATATCACATTTTAGACATATTTAGGACCTTATAACAACATGACCGACATATTAGGATCTACTTCACCTAAGTCACTTTCAGGGTCTTACAATCTCCTCTACTTGGACAACTTTCGTCCTTGAAAGACACTTTCCACTCTCCAAACACTTCCAAGAGTAGGAATTAAACAAACATCTCATGAATATACCATATAACATATAATCAATAAGAAAACATCAATTTCACATAGTCAACAGAATCACAAAATAAAAAAAGAACTAGAAAACAATTCTATAACTCATTATGCTACAAAACTCACTTGCTTTATTCCGAATAACTAAAACTCATTTTATAGTTAATATTATACTCATATACATCATTCCTAACCACAATAAACAATTTTAGACCAAAGAATCAAATAGTCAAATTTTAAAAATTTAACAGTAAAATGCCAGTGCTTTTACAGTGATTTAGGCAAATTTTTCAAAAATGCAATTTTTAGGCAATTCATGATAGGAAAATGCTAATATGCAAAGTAACATCATATAAACATATTTACAACATAATCATGGCTTCATAAAACACAGAATGCAAGAAGTTGAATGAATTTCAATTTCAACAAAACTCCAAAACATCATGCACATACAACATACTTCTAGGACTTTCTATCCCATCTACTACCATACTCCCCCACTTAGAAGGTACTCATATCACTAAAAATAATTAAAGAACTTACTCTCATCACCCTTATCATTCTCATCCGGCTTTGATCCTCTTGCCTGGAGTGCATAGAAATGTCTCTTTGTTGGAGAATCATCTTTTGGTACACTAGGAGCAACTTGCTTACCCTCTTTTCCTCTAGAAACAATGTTAGGACAATCTCTCACCTTTTGTCCTTCCTTACCACAACCATAGAAACTCCAAGTACCCCTTTTACACTCACCATAATGCCTCTTTCCACAAGTGACACAAGTAGGTTTGACATTTTGAGAACCACCTCCTTTCTCCAATTTTACCTAAACACTCCTAGGTTCTTTTGAGTTTGAGCCCTCTTCTTCAACCTAGTTTGCTCTTGGTCACTAGAACCACTTTTTTCAAGTTTATATACATCCTCTTAAGTTTGGACTCTTAAATTTATTGGGCATACATCATAAGTCTATCTAGGGTCATATCATCATGTAACATCACCGTACGACATTCTTCCCTCAATAGATCGGCCACACCCATCACAAAATGACTCATTTCATCCCTTGGATTAGACACAAGAGATGGGACATATCTAGATAACATTGATAATTTCAAAGAATATTCCTCAATAATCATATTGCCTTGCTTGAGATTGATAAACACCTCCACCGTAACTTCCCTCTTCTCACTGTGATAGTTACCAAGAAAAGCTTCCTTAAATTCCTCTCAATTGGATACGATTCCTCCAGACTATTGTCCTTCCATTAAGTGTAACATATTTGAGAAACATCCTTCAATTTATATGAAGCCAACTCCTCCTTCTTGCTAGATGTAACTTACATAGCATTCAACACCTTGTACACTTCATGTAGGAACTTTTGGGGATCCTCTCCCAATTAAAGACAAGAAAGATAGGAGGATTCATCCTTATAAAATCTCTTAACCAAGATGTCATAGTTCTCTCCACAACATTCATCCTAGGCACCATACTCAAATTCACTTGATTAGTCAGGGCTCGGGCTAAACCAAGCAAAGCCTCTCTAATATCCCTATTACTCAATTACTGGACATCATCACCTCCACCCACAATAGGGACTTGATCACCTTGAAAACCATGAGGAACTTGCTCAACTTCCTCAACTTGAGGAGGAATCTCCTCATGCACCTCATTCTCCTCATTCTCCTAGACGGTGTCCTACTCGTATTAATCTTCCTAGAAACACAAGGAGAACCATAAGAAAAGAGTACACATAAGTTTTACTCCACGACACGACATCGGAGTAGAAAAGAAGGGAAATTTTATCGTCTTATAGCCTCTCTCCCGTAGATTACACCGATGGTCAAGACTCTACTATATGTGACTTGATGAGATTTCTTGATTCCTATAACTACTTTCACATCCTATGCTCTGATACAAAGATTGTCACATCCCAAAACCACACCCTAGAAGTTAGGGGAAATATCAGATTGCAACCGGCGTACTTGACCTCTTGAAGGTCTTGTACAAGCCGTTACATATCATTCATCGCATAAACATAAAGAAAAGTAGTACATAATTAAAACTTATCACAAAACATATCATAGTATTTAAAACTATTTCATATAAATTCTTAGAAAATGCTAAGTCTCAATCTCATCAATCTTAAGAAATGAAAATACTTGGGACACATCCCATACTTTAAAATACGGATAAAGAAATACTTAGTCTATTACAATACATGGAAACATAAAAGGCATCTATGCCCTCGAATCAAATAAGGACATACTTCTACTTCACTTTAATGATTCTACGATCCAAGTCTTCACTTCCCAAAAGCTCCTCACCTACCAACATCAATAGATATAGATAAAAGCATGGATTAGTACAACCACATGTACTAAGTATGGCATAACGAATAAAAATCATGAAAACTGACATTTATTAGAAATATGCATTTTTTTATTTAGAAATCATATTATAATCATAATAACAACATTTAACAACTTAAAAACACATAAGATATAATTTAAACCAAATTACGATAATTGTTGAAGTCACTTTATAGTAACCTCAACTCAGTGTTACAATGACTTCCTTCACTGTACAGTGAAGTTATTATCTTAACTTAGACATATTCTAGTATGTAATCATCCCAATTAAACATATCCTAAGATTCACTCAAGTAACACAAAGAGAGACCTCCCATAAAACCTCTCTAGGCATACCTAAATGAACCTCGAGACTACTTATAATGAGTCATATACACACTTATAAGATATCAACACATGAACATGTAGATAATATGCCATTATCATACCAAAGGCTATCAAAAGACTTACTTAAGTAAATTAAGAAGATAACGTCCATGATTGACCTCTTCAAGACTACCTAAGTAATCCTTAAGACTTCCTAAGTTTAGATCATGTCCATATAATTAACTATTTCCCTAACTAGAGTCATTCTTAAGACTCATGTAGGTAAGATACAAAGTGAACATTCCTATGCCCCCTTCACACCTTAACTAAACAACCGTTATCTACTCTAGATAAGTACTTAGTCATTTAACCTATTTCCTTAACTTAAGTCATTACATTCATTAGTTCATTTAGGATACATTCAACACATAAAGGACATTGAAGTAATGGTCTTGGACAAGACGTAGGAACTCCAATTAACACCTTCAAAGCCTACTGTGCAATGTTTAGATAGCGTCTCATACCACCACCTAAACCTCATATAACTTCTCTAATGCTAAAGGGTATTCCATATGATGATCATAGGCAATAACTGACATAGACCATGATAGCAAGACATGGATTCTGAAGTTCTAACCTACTCCAATGACAGTGTTCTACTTGCCAATGGTAGAACTTAGACACATCCCATGTAGGCATATGGTTGAGAAATATGAAGGGCATGCTTTGTAATATAGTCTCATTCTTTAACTAGATCTACTTCCCTTACCATACTCACTCGGTGCTAGCCTTCTTTCTCATAGAGTAATTAACAGATAAGGTTCATATACAAGGGTTTCATGTCAAGTTTATAACCTTACATTTACCTTACCAAAGAGGTCTTATAGGGTTACCTAACAATGGCGACAAGAAGCACATGATGACTTTCCTAAGGATTAATATGACATCGCTCCAGCCAATTAAACTTAAGTCTATAATTCCTTTACTTTGAAGGATACATTACGACTTACAACTTCAATATTCATAACCTTGCCACTAGGTTCAAGGTTTCACATAAAAGACCCTCTTGGCTTCATTTAAGGTCACACGCCATTCATACATTCAAGACTAAGATACTTTTGCATCCTAAGTCAAGACATAACATATTTACAATCATACATACATCAAGCAAGGGGAACAATTCAACTAATACAAGTCACCATATACTTTATTTTAACTCATAATACATGTCATTCTAGAAGAACATAGAAATAACCCTTAACATCTCCAAGTCGTACTATATACTATCATAACATCATCATTATGACCATCATAGACTCATATAGTCAAGTATGAACAACCATGCATCAACCCTATGACAACACATATAAGCACATAGTCATAGTCTACATGATTTTCTAACATACATAGAAAGAACATATACTTACACATTACTTAACATGTAGATAGATATCATCATGCATCACAAACTCAACTACACAAATAATCACGTTACTTCAAGTAGATTGCTGACAAGGCCACATTAATTGCAAGTAAAGAACATAACACCGCCACCATAAGTGAACCATAAAATTCACAATATAATTGAATTCTAATAAACAAAAAAATATAGGAAATAGGGCATATTATTACCACATCATCCTCAATACCTCAATCAATGTCAAATCACCATAATCGATATCACAAGGCCTTTACCCATGGACATCACCAACAAATCAACACAATTGTAACAATATTCATGAAACTAGGTCAAATAACTACATATTCATAAATCCAATACAACCTAGAGGTTAATTTACTATAATTATTACATCAATCAATAGCCTACATAAAGATATATTAGAATTCATCAACATAAGATCAATATAAAGTAACCCATAACTTAGTCAAAAACTAGGGTTCATCTTATTCATGGGTTCAAAGGTTATTTTAGTTTGAAATCATAAATACAATAACAATTCAATCATTATTCAATGCATTGAAATCATTAATATAAGAACCCATGCAATAGATCATAAAATTAGACAATTCAACTTGAAAATTTAGAAAACTTCTTGAGAGTTCGGCTCTTTGATGAAGAGACTTTCAAGGATCAAAATACAGACCTTGATGAAGCTAATTCTTCAGTTTTTTGAAGAATCTTAACCAATTTCATCAATCCAAGCCCATCCTTTAGTTTTGACTACAATGGAGTTCTAGAGAGAATTCTAAAGGATTTGGGTTTTTAATTTTGACGAATGAAATTTTCTAACTGTTAAATACTTATATACACATTTAAAATACCCAAAAGACTCCTATGGAACCTCCAATACTCTTATTTGGAAATGGGGTAAAATTACACTTTCACCCCTCACTTAACGATAGCCTGCGCAGGAAGAGGAACCCCAAACGACGGTTTCCCATCGATGGGGCGTAGGTCCACACAAAGACCGTCCTGTCCTCCGTCAATGGGTTCATAGACTAGAAACTTAAAAAATATCTCTCCAGGATTAGTACAGACGATTCCCTCCACCTAAGGGGCGTCAAATAGGCCACTAGCCGTCGTTTGCCATCTGTAGGTGGGACTGCCTTAGGCAGTTTTGGCCATCAACATGTATCCTGATTCAAGGACCCTTGGATGGTCCTTGGGGATGTTTTACCGTACATTTACAACCCAAACATGATCATATATGAGTTTATCACCTCCCATAGTAATTTCACCCAAAACGAACAGGTAAAACTCGATGAAACATGCTTAGACACACAAGGTCATTTCTAGGCAACACTTTCGAACGTCATGGACGTTTGACATCCAAACTTCACGAAACTCAACACACTGCCTATATATGCTATAATAACTTAATTAAAGACCATACAACCTCATGAATCACACATAAACTTATAGAACCATATATGAGGCACATAGGTGACTTAATCATCGAAAGTCTTAGTCGTCCCTTGATGTTTGAATTCCAATCCACCTAAACTCTAAAACACTGCCTCAATATCACATTATAGACATATTTAGGACCTTGTACCATCATAATCAACATATTAGGATATATTTAACCTAAGTCATTTTTGGGGTCTTACAGCAATCCCTGTCTCATCTATCTCTATCCCCTCACGAGCAATCGAATTCTTAGAAAAAAACTTGATTTTACATTAATGAAGGAAGGTGGATTACTGTATTAAAATATTTTTTGTGTCCCTAATGATGAAAAATTGATTAGAAAAATACTAAATGAAGCTCATATTGCACTATATGCAAGGCATCCTAAGGGTACAAAGATGTACCAGACAATCAAAGAAAATTATTGGTGGAATGTTATAAATAGAGGCATTGCAGAATTCATTTCTAAATGTTTAATTTGTCAAGAAAAAAGGCAGAATATTAGGTCCCCCGTTGTTTACTACAACCCTTGTTGATACCACAATAAAAACTGTAACGATCCTCGTTATGAACTAGGATGAATGATACGCTCAAACTTACTTCTCAAATGAGAAGTAAAGCGGTCGTGTCAAGTAAATAACCCAACTAGTGAGGTTGGGATCGTTCCCACGAGGAAAATAGTCTAGACTTAACTTTAACCTAGTATTACTATCGTTTGGTCGATAACTTTCTTGGAAAGTAAAAATATACAAAGGGGGGTTTGTATTACCTATGAGTAAAATAACTAATGTAATTGAAAGAGACCTTGACAGCTTTTAATATTGGGTTTTAATCAATGATTAAAGTAACTAGGGTTTACGTGTTCCCCAAGGTTCGTAACTTGATATTCTAACTATAAAATTGTTTCCTAGTATCTTGCATGCAAAGTGATAAGTTATGTATTTCTAAATCCTTGGTCCGGCATCTAGAAAATCTCCTCCGCACCTTGGTCGGCTACGTGTGTTGCTTTCCTAACCCTTATCTTTACCTCATATTAAGCATCGTATTCGATATTTGACTAAGTTATTACCTCGTACCAATCAATACTCGCCTATTATATAGTATAACACTAAATCTATGTTAATAATTCTTTTCCTATTATCTACCTCCTTGGTCCGCAAGTAGCATTAAGGCGAGTTCTCTAACGTTGATCATCCGTTAAAAAGACTTCTAAGCGAAAGAATTATTAATACATTGCAAGACACTATTCTAGAATTGTTATTTTAGTTAGGTTTATCTCATTATTGCCTATGGTTCCCACAACCCTAGTTATGGAGTTTAGTTACTCATAGCCATAAACACAATATTCAAATATGTTAAATTAGAATTCATGTACTTACTTCAATGAGAAGAATAAAGTCCGAAAATTTGCTTGATTAATCACCGAAAATCAATTGTAAGAATCTCCAAAATCAAACACTATTACACAAAGTCTAATCTCACAAAGTCTAACTATATGGAATTTGATAATCAAAGAGTCTAACCTCAAAATACGGTTTTTCGAACTATTTTATAAAAAATAAAAACCTAAGTAAACAAGGATTCTAATTGCTGGAAATCTGCCAAAACGCGGCTGGGTCGACGGACCACGCGACGGACCGTCGTGGTCGCGACGGACCGTCATGGACTCCGTCGTCCCATACTTGTCCAATTTCTTCTGCTGCTTTCTTCATTCTCTTCGCCGGCAAGTGTGACGGACCGTCACAGGCACGACGGTCCGTCGAGGGTCTCCGTTTCAAAATACTTCAACTCTTGGAATTTGGGTACTGGGATCACTTCTCTGATCTTCATGACGGACCTGCAGGACGGACCGTCATGGCCATGACGGACCGTCAAAAGCTTCGTAATCCCACACTTGATCAGACTTCCCCATCTTCCTTCAGCAGCTGCACTACGCTGCCACCTACGGACCGTCACACAGGCACGACGGACCGTCATAAGCTCCGTAGGTGGTCTCTTCTGGCATTTTTTTCGCTCAAAATCTCCGCATTTAGCTCTGGACAGATTTCTGCAAAACAAAGAGAAAACTTATATCAAATTAGCACAAAAAGGCTTTCGGACACACTAAACTTAAGGAAAAAGTGTTAATTATACCGTGAAACCACGGTATATCAACACCCTCAACTTAAATTCGTTGTTTGTCCTGCAATTTTCACTAATTTTAATCAGGATATCATTTTAGCCATCATGCTTCAGAGTTAAACTATGTACAAAAGATGTAACGTGCCGTTCAACAGAAAAGTAATCAGTCTTTTGGGGAAAAGAACACAGGCAAGAAACCCAAAGAGGATAGTGAGTTGGGCTATACTCAGACTTCACCCTAACACTCACTTTCCATTTACCCCACCCCCAACAAAAAAGCATGCAATTGTCCCCAATGCATAAAAAATCTAAATATTAGAGGGGTAGGTAAAGCAAACCTGTGGCGCATAGCGCCGTCGATCAACAAGCTGGTGGGTCCGGTTTCCCGGTACCCACGTCCTCTGCAATCTGGACACCTCAGTAGTGTCCTCAGCAGCAACCACACCATCAGTAGTGCCTCCTGCTGTCTCTACAGTGCGGGAGCTAGACGCCCCAGCCGCTATCTGTGATGCTCTGATTTGATGTGCCTCCGTCTCAGCAAGTGAGGCTCTCCTCGCAGCCTCCATCTCTCGGCGCTCCTTCTTCCTTGCTCGCGCCTCATCCTCTCTTCGATCCCTACGCCTCTTGGCACTCTCTGGAGGGGGGGATGGTGGAATTTCAGAAGTAGTAAACAGTGCTGCCAACACTGTGTCCTCAGCAGGCTCGGCAGAAGGGGCCTCAGAATCTGGCACCCTCGACGCTAGTATCGTGGCGATGTCTGCACGAAGACTGTCAACTGCAGTCTGAAGAGTCGACACATCTACCGGAGGGGCTGGTCGAGCTAACACTCGCAACTCGAAGGTATCTATGCGCTGGTTAACCTCAGCAATCTTCCGCTGTATCATCCTCTCTGTACGCGCTTCCGACTCAGTAATAGACTTCTGCATCCACGGCTGGATATGATGCAGAAGAGTGGCCATTTGTGCCTCCAGTTTTTGGACCCTAGCAAGTGGGGCCAGTAACGGTAGAGGGGCTATGTGAGAGGAGCTCGGGGCTATGCTACTACCCGGGATAGACTCGACCGGGGTAGTGTCAGTAGATGCCTGTATAGATGTCCGGGCCTGGGCAACCGTATCCACAAGATCATCAGCAAGAGGTGGCAGCTTTGGACGGGGCCCTCTGCGTGGTGCCAACTCATTGGCCTCGTCTCTGATGAGGCCGACGTCAACGGTGCCCTGCGGGGTCTTCAACTGATCTATGTGCCACACGGGCACACCTGCAGACCTGCAAAGGGCAAAGATCATACACGGGAAGGGGTAGGTAGTAGTGACCTTAAATGCCCTCTCGTGCATGACTGCCTGGAGAAGCCATGCGAAGTCCACCTCAAAGCCGGCTATCATCGCCGCCATCAACACTGGCTCGATCCCAGGTGACTATGTATCAGCAGCTGTGGGGGAAAGGCAGGACGGACGAGCAGCCACAAGAACTTTTGCGACGAACGTGAGGTTGGCCTTCTTGATGGCCCCCTTCGGCTCAGTGACCCAGTCGGCACCCTCTTCGTCGACTGGTAGGTGCAGGGCCATCCACCTCTTGGTGTTCTCTCTCAGTGTTCGCTCGCGCATGAAGTTTCCTTCCTTTACTATCTGCCAGCGATAGTCAAACTCGGCAGTGATGGGGGTCCGCGTAGCATCTGCACTCTCGCCGTATAGGAACCAGCGGATAGCAGGTAGGGAAATGTCAACTTGCACGCCCCGGACACGAACCTGCTCCAGTGGGGCCTATTTAGCGGGAGCAGCCCGCCTATCGATCTGTGATTGGAGAGTCGCTACATAGGATGCGTAGAACTCTCGGACCACCTCCTCACTGTATCGTCCCAACGGACGGGCTGTCCACTCTAACTGATGCCTGGTGAATAGGTTGTGGATCTCCGGCATCGATGGGATACTCCCAGTAAGTACCCGCCGCTCCAAGGTGAGTGTCCGAGTCATTACTCCTTTATCAGTCAAGAATTTGGCGTCGGAGTAAACTTGAAACTGGCCGTCGACACACCACCAGTTTGGCTGGTCAGCGGATGGGGTGGGGACCTGGGCTGGAGCGCCGGATGTAGAGTCTGAACTGTCAGCCTGAACAGACGAGGCCGACGCTGCAGCAGTGG
This sequence comes from Solanum corneliomulleri, assembly GCA_027704805.1. Classification (NCBI taxonomy): domain Eukaryota; kingdom Viridiplantae; phylum Streptophyta; class Magnoliopsida; order Solanales; family Solanaceae; genus Solanum; species Solanum corneliomulleri. Next base: position 4,457 of record JAKWIY010001643.1, on the reverse strand, counting down.
CGGGTGCGGGAACCTCAGCAGAGCCTGAAGCGTCCTCGGACCAGGATACTCCTAAGGAGCCAGACGCTCCTTCCTCGTTTATGGCTGACCCAGAGGGTGTGCCGGTCAGTGTGCGCTCCTCACCAGATTGGGAGGCAGTGACTACGCCGGACGCCACCGTCTTCTTGGGTGTGGCTCGGGGGGCACGTGCAGCACGGGAAGGTGCGGAAGTGCCTGGGGGCACATATTCAGGGTCCCGCTCATCATTAGATCCGATGATCAAGCGTGCAGATGGGGCAACAGACTTGGATCGCCCGCGTGCGTAGGCTCGATCTTGCTTGGGTGCCTTAGTAGATAGTACCTGAAAAGGATCACTATTAGTACGAGTAATGTCAAACAAGACAAGCAAGCCCATACAACAGAAAACATTTAAAATAGTGTGTTAGTGATAGTGAAACTGTATCACACGACGGGCTGGATGACGGCTCGTCGTGGATACGATGGACCGTCATGAGGTCCGTCGTGTTGTACTTGGTCAATGTATATAGAAAGAACCCTGAAAGAGGGGTCTCTGACCATCATGACGGTCAAGCAGGACGGACCGTCGTAGAGACGACGGTCCGTCGTAAGAGTCCGTCGTAGGACACTTAGAAAATTTTGAAAGACGCTTATCAGAGGGGTTTCTGACCGTCATGACGGTCAAGCAGGACGGGACGTCGTGGGTGCGACGGTCCGTCGTAAGAGTCCGTCGTAGGACACTTAGAACATTTTGAAAGACCCTTATCAGAGGGGTTTCTGACCGTCATAACGGTCAAGCAGGATGGGACGTCGTGGGTGCGACGGTCCGTCGTAAGAGTCCGTCATAGGACACTTGGAAAATTTTGAGAGACCCTTAGAAACAGGGTCTCTGACAACCATGACGGTCGTGCAGGACGGACCGTCGTTGGTATGATGGTTCGTCGTAAGAGTCCGTCGTAGGACACTTGGAAAATTTTGAGAGACCCTTAGAAACAGGGTCTCTGACAACCATGACGGTCGTGCAGGACGGACCGTCGTGGGTATGACGGTTCGTCGTAAGAGTCCGTCGTAGGACACTTGGAAAATTTTGAGAGACCCTTAGAAACAGGGTCTCTGACAACCATGACGGTCGTGCAGGACGGACCGTCGTTGGTATGACGGTTCGTCGTAAGAGTCCGTCGTAGGACACTTGGAAAATTTTGAGAGACCCTTAGAAACAGGGTCTCTGACAACCATGACGGTCGTGCAGGACGGACCGTCGTGGGTATGACAATTCGTCGTAAGAGTCCGTCGTAGGACACTTAGAAAAGTTTGAAAGACCCTTAGAAACAGGGTCTCTGACAACCATGACGGTCGTGCAGGACGGACCGTCGTGTGTATGACGGTTCGTCGTAAGAGTCCGTCGTAGGACACTTGGAAAATTTTGAGAGACCCTTAGAAACAGGGTCTCTGACAACCATGACGGTCGTGCAGGACGGACCGTCGTGGGTATGACGATTCATCGTAAGAGTCCGTCGTAGGACACTTGGAAATTTTTGAAAGACCCTTAGAACCAGGGTCTCTGACAACCATGACGGGCGTGCAGGACGGACCGTTGTGAAGACAATGATCCGTCACAGGCGTCGTTGGACAGGGGTGCTAGGGCTTGTGCAACGGACCCTACGACGGTTCGTTGTGTGTGCGACGGGCCGTCATCGAGGTCTCGTTCTGAGTTGCAGTGTTAGAACTGGGGTACCCTACGCATTCTCGATCAACCCACATGGTCGTGTAGTGTTGTGAACCTATATGTGTCTATCCTAACGACCTAAGAAACTACCAAAGAAAAATCACCTATGCCTAGGGTTATCAGTATGGCACATACGAACATTTTGAACCTAGGTTTAGACATAAGCATATAAAGGAAACAGTATACGACTAAGAACTAAGCTAATACTAACTACAAAACCAAAATGCAAGATAAATGAGTATAAATTTAGAGACACATACCTTGGAAATGTAGAAAAAGCAACTGGAGAATGACTCAGTTAGCAAGGTAGACACCTTAGAGCAGCAGCACCGACTGGTGGATGATAAGTATAAGGTTTAGGAGGATTTTGGGGGCAATGATCAGTGGGGGAAGTTGAAAAGAGAGGGGAGATGAGAGGAATGAGGAAATAATGCGGGAAATATGGAGGGGCAGGAGTATAAACGGTCAGATTTTGAAAAGGGTCCAGCCGGGTCGGGTCGGGTAGAACTCATTAATCACACGACGGTTCCCCGACGATGGTCCGTCGCATATGTGACGACCCGTCGTGGGTTCCGTCGTGTGTGCCCTAATTTCAACCTGAGAAAAACGTACCTGGTGTGACGATGAATACGACAGTCCGTCGCCTGTGCGACGGTCCGTCGATGTATCCGTCAGTGGCTGCTGCAGAGTAGTTTTCTGCAGAATTTCCTTGGTGATGTTCCTTAAATTTAAACCCATTAATAGAAAATGCTACCATTAAAAAGACGATAAGTATTGGGTTTGCCTCCCAACAAGCGCCTGATTTAATGTCCGCGGCACGACTGGGAGCCACTTGATTATCAGACTTCATCAAGATGGTATGCCTCGATCACTTCATTCGCCGATTCAGCATGTCCGAGATAGATTTTTATGCGCTGTCCATTCACTTTGAACCGCACACCCTCCTTAGTTTCCCACTCAACTGCTCCATGCGGGAATAGTTGGTAACCGTGTAGGGACCAGTCCATTTGGACTTGAGTTTGCCTTGAAACAAGCGCAATCTGGAATTGAATAGAAGCACTAAATCCCCGACCATAAACTCTCATTTTTTCAATTTTGTTGTCATGATACTTCTTCATCTATTCTTTATATAGGGCTGAGCTTTCATAGGCTTTCAAGCGAAATTCATCAAGTTCATTCAAACCATTTAACCGTTGCTCTGCAGCTTCACTCCAATCCATTTTGAACTTCTTCATAGCCCACATGGCTTTATGCTCTAACTCAACCAACCGGAAGATGACAAGCTTTCCTATACAAGTTGGTATGGAGACATACCTATGGAGTCTTATAAGCTGACGGTAGGCCCAAAGAGCATCATCAAGCCTCCTTGACCAATCTGTTCTACTAGCGTTCACTGTTTTGGACATATCTGTTTGATCTCCCGATTCGATACTTCAACTTGCCCACTAGTTTGAGGGTGGTAGGAGTGGCCACATTATGGCGAACACCGTATTTCTCCAATAACCCTTGAATCATCTGTTGCAGAGTGGGAGCCCCCATCACTAATAATGGCCCTTGGAGTGCCAAAACGGGAGAAATATTCTTTTTCAAGAATGCAGTGACACTCTTCCCTTCATTGTTTGCGAGGGATATGGCTTCGACCCATTTAGATACATAATCAACTGCTACAAGAATGTACTTCATCCCATGAGAACTCACGAAAGGGCCCATAAAGTCAATACCCCACACATCAAATAACTCATCACAAGAATGGGGTTTAGAGGGAGCTCTTGCTTCTTGAAATACCACCATCTCGTTGACATTTGTCACATGATTTAGCAAACCCATGAGCATCTTGATGAAGAGTTGGCCAATAGTAACCACATTGCAATATCTTGTGAGCGGTTCGGACACCACTGTGATGTCCGCCAACAGGTGAAGAATGGCAAGGCTCCAATACACTCAACATTTCACATTCTGGCACACAAGCGAAAAGCCCGTCGGCACACACTCCTATACAAGTATGGTTCATCCCAAAAGAACTTCTTCACATCGTACATGAACTTTTTCCTTTGATGAAAGGACAAGTCTGATGGAACAATATCACTAGCCAGATAGTTCGCAAAATCTGCGAACCATGGAATCAAGTCTTGTGAAGCAGCCAATACATGCTCATCGGGGAAAGTATCATCAATATTAGTCTTATCCCCTAACTCTCTCATAGCTTCATCCTCTAGACGAGACAAATGATCAACAACTTGATTTTCAGTCCCTTTTCTATCCAGCACTTCAAAGTAAAATTCTTGCAGCAGTAATACCGAACGAATCAGCCTTGGTTTCACATCCTTTTTCGCCATCAAATATCTCAATGCTGAGTGGTCAGTATGCACTATAACTCTAGTACCTAGCAAATAGGAGCGAAATTTCTCAAAAGCAAAGACTACTGCGAGGAGTTCTTGCTTAGTCACTGTGTAGTTCTTCTGGGCTTCATTTAGGCTTTACTAGCATAGTTAAATGGGTGAAGGATTGTTTCTTCTCTATCCCAATACTACAACCAAGAGCCACCCCACTAGCATCGCACATTACCTCAAATGGACTGTTCCAATCGGAGAAATAATGATAGCGCAGACAAACACTAACTCTCTTTTAGCTCACCGAATGCTTTAGACAGGATTCATCAAAACAAAATTTACATTCTTTCTCCAGCAATTTGCACAATGGGTGTGCAATCTTTGAAAAGTCTTTGATGAATCTC
>JAKWIY010001642.1:0-17304 GCA_027704805.1 Solanum corneliomulleri | reverse complement strand
TACCGAAACGTGGCACCCGATCCTCATATTCTATCCTGGTACCGGAACGTGGCACCCGATCCTCATATTCTATCCTGGTACCGGAACGTGGCACCCGATCCCCTAATTCATCAAGCCTTCTTTTACACCAAGGCATCATCATTAACAAGTGAATTAGGGTTTCCTTTCGAGATTTAGGATTCAATAACTTCATCATGCTTAGTTTATCACAATTTCATAATCACAATCATGCAAACATACAATTAAACACATAGCAGGGTTTTACAATACTATCAATACATATCATTCAATATTAAGAGTTTACTACGAATAGCATGAAATAACCATAACCTACCTCCACCGAAGAATTGAATTCAAACAAGAAAATTCCTCAAGCTTTGATATTCCTCTTCGTTTCTCCTCTCACATTCAATCTCTCTTTCCCTTTGTTCTTTCTGTTTTCTTAATTCAAAACCCTCTTTCTTTTACCCTAATTAACATATAATTAAGTGTAAAAGAGGACAATAGAACCCACTAATTAACTTAAGGTTACCTCTTTTAACCCCCAAGTAATTAGCCTTATTAATATTAACCCTCTAACTTTGTAATTAAGGAAAGAATAGTCCAAAACGTCCCTTAAAACGTGTGAAGAAATCCGATTCTGCCTGGGATTTGCACAACCTGTGATGGCCCGTCGTGCCTACAACGGTCCGTCACGCAGGTCGTCGCAGCCCCACAGGACTTAAGTGAACTATGACGGCCCGTCACCCATGTGACGGTCCGTCCTGCACCTCCGTCATGACGGTCAAAAACTCGTTTCCTGTACCAAATTCTCAAAAGTTGAAGTGTTTTGCAACGGGAGCTCACGACGGTTCGTCATGGCTGTGACGGCACGTCCTGCAGGTCCGTCACAATTTACAGAGAGTCGATTTTCAGTACCCAATTTCAGAATTCCTAAGTATATTGAAACGAGACCCTGCGACGGTCCGTCGTGCCTGTGACGGTCCATCGTGGGTTCCGTCGTTTCAGCCAATTTTCCAGAAATAAAATCTGCTGCTCAAAACGACTAAACAGGTCGTTACAGTAGGAAGATCAGAAAATTCGTTAGTCAATATTCTGAAGACTGAATAGTATTTATAGGCAAGAATAATATATTCTGAAAGGTTGCAACCCTTTCAGAATTGACACAACCATTAATGAAAGGTTGCAAACTTTCAAATGGCATTGACTGTTCCTGAAATTGCAACCTTTCAGAACAGTGGCGGGAATTTTTTAAATATAACGGAATTTAAAACGGGTCACGCGCGGATCCGAGTCGGTCGAGTTACTAAAAAGTTGAAAATATTTCGGTTAATTTTCTGTTATCAACTGATTAATTGAAAATAATTTTTTGGCCATTTATTAATTAAATAATACTTAAAATAAATTTGTCCAAAAAATTATCTCTCGATCGATCATTTGCCAAAGCCAAAGCCAAAGCCGAAGCAAGCGAGCGACGACGACGACGGCGCGAGGGGGGTCCCTCTTTCCAACCCTTTTAATAATTAATAGGAGTGTTTATTTATTTAAACTCTCCTATTTTCATTTCCATTACCGATGAGGGACTATTGCCTTTTTTATTAAAGCATTAGAGGACTTTTCAAGTTCCCAACCTTTCAAGTTCTAAACTTTTCAAATTCCTCTCCTTCCCTCTATTTCCCATCAATTCTTGCTACATACCCAACAATCCCCCACATTGATGGGGAATAGTTTATAACATAGGAATGCAACCGACAATTGTGTACTTTACAGCAAGGATTAATTGCATCTGGATAAGTAGTTTTCCCCTTGGACTTTCCGTAGTGAACATATGTCGGATATACTCGGTCAATCGGTAGATGTGATATCTTTGAACCGTCGAACTTTGTGTATACCTAGACAACCATATGTCACACAATTAACCCTTTACTGTTTATGATTCTTACGGTTGTGTTCGTTTCAGCCATGAACACCTCCTGGTTTCATGAGTGTATAGAGAATAGGCTTTTGACATTAAATTCTCTTTGAAGCGGCTTCCACTTCACACTCACATAGGTGATTTCTAACCGTGTCATATCGTAGATACACTATTTGATCAAATCTACCAAACTTAGCAAATCATTAAAAAATATTAAGTTTTATTACCTCATTAACAAGCCTTAAAGTCTTAACCTTTTCCTGAACATTGTCTTCATCATGAGAATGGATTGAGTTAATTGACAATGTCGAACCGTCAGCCACAACTTTTTTTTTCTCCTTGAATCTAGCTCTTGGGATCTCCAGTCCGCTAGATAGAGTTACCGTCATGCTGACTTGTCCTAAGCCGTAAACCCATTCCCTTAGATGATCTTTCAACTGCCTCTCTCACTAGGCCTTTCGTTAATGGATCTGACACATTATCGCTTGACTTTACATAGTCAATTGTGATAATTCCACTAGAGAGCAGTTGTCTTATGGTGTTATGTCTACGTCGTATATGACGAGACTTCCCGTTGTACATAACGCTCCCTGTCCTACCTATTGCTGCTTGACTATCGCAATGTATGCAAATTGGTCCAACAGGTTTGGGCCAGAATCGAATATCCTCTAGGAAATTCCGGAGCCATTCCGCTTCTTCAACAGCCTTATCCAAAGCAATGAATTCAGATTCCATTGTGGAGCGAGCAATATATGTCTGTTTGGAAGATTTCCAAGAGACGTCTCCTCCACCAAGTATGAATATATAATCACTCGTGGATTTTACATCATTTGACCTGGTGATCCAATTTGCATCACTATATCCTTCAATCACAGCAGGATATTTATTATAATGCAAAGCATAATGTTGTGTCCATTTTAAATAACCCAACACACGTTTCATAGCCATCCAGTGAGTTTGATTCGGATTACTAGTGTACCGACTCAGTTTACTAATAGCACATGCTATATCTGGTCGCGTGCAATTCATAATATACATCAAACTTCCCAACACTCTGGCATATTCCAATTGAGAGTCACTTTGACCTTCTTTTTAAATGTACAACTTAAATCAATTGGAGTTTTGACTACATTGAAATTCAAGTAATTGAACTTATCCAATACTTTTCCAATATAATGAGATTGAGATAATGCTATTCCCTGGGGAGTTTTGATAATCCTGACCCCTAAGATCAAATCAGCAACTCCTAAGTCTTTCATATCGAACTTGCTGGACAACATGCGCTTAATAGCATTTATATCGTCAATTTCTTTACTCATTATTAACATGTCATCAACATACAAACAAACAATGACTTCATGATTCATAACGTTTTTAATGTAAACACATTTATCACATTCGTTAATCTTGAATCCATTTGCCAACATTACTTGATCAAATTTAGCATGCCATTGTTTGGGTGCTTGCTTGAGTCCATAAAGTGACTTCACAATCTGCACACTTTCTTTTCTTTACCAGGAACTATAAACCCTCAGGCTGTTCCATGTAAATTTCTTCCTCTAACTCTCCATTTAAGAGGCTGTCTTACATCCATTTGGTGGATTTTAAGATCATGCACTGCTGCTAGTGCTATTAACATCCTAATTGATGTCATCCTTGTTACTGGAGAGTATGTGTCAAAGTAGTCCAGACCTTCCTTTTGTCTATACCCTTTGACTACCAGTCTAGCCTTATATTTGTCAATAGTCCCATCAGTTTTCATTTTCCTTTTAAAGATCCATTTTGATCCTAAAGGTTTATTTCCTGGAGGAAGATCAGTCAATTCCCAAGTGTGATTGCTTAAAATTGATTCAATCTCACTATTGACTGCTTCTTTCCATAAGTTGACTTTGACGAAGACATAGCTGCTTTAAATGTTTGAGGCTCATTTCAAGCAATAGTGCTAAAAAATCTGGTCCGAAAGAAACAGATTTTCGTTGTCGAGTACTTTGCCTAGGTTCCTCACTAGTTAGAATATTTTCCATTGATTCTTCTCGTGGGCGTTTAGGTCTTTCACTTGTTGACTCACTTTCAGTTTATACGGATAAATGTTTTCAAAAAACTCGGCATTATCTGATTCAATTGTCGTATTAACATGAATATCAGGATTATCAGATTGTGAACCAAAAATCGACAGGCTTAACTATTCACAGCATCCCCATAAGACACAATCTATTGTTTTGGGTCCAATTTTAACCCTCTTAGGTAAAGGAACCTCTACCTTGGCTAAACCCCCACACTTTGAAATATTTCAAGTTGGATTTTCTTCCATTCCACAACTCATATGGAATTGATTGTGTTTTTCGATGGGGTACTCTATTGAGTATTTTATTAGTTGTAAGGATGGTTTCCCCCCAAAGATTTCGCGGTGAACCAGAATTGATCATTAAGGCATTCATCATTTCCTTTAATGTTCTGTTCTTCCGTTCTGCCAAACTATTTGACTGTGATGTAATAGGTGCAGTAGTTTGATGAATAATACCATATTCCAACATATCTCTACAAAAGGAGATTCATATTCTCCACCCCTATCACTGCGAATCATTTTTATCTTTAGATTCAATGGTTTTCCCACTCATTTTTGTATTGCTTAAATGCATCAATTGCTTCATCCTTACTATTAAGCAAATATACATAAAAAATCGAGTGCAGTCATCAATAAAAGTTATAAAATACTTTTCCCACCACGAGATGGTGTGACTTCATATCACATATATCTGTGTGAATTAAGTCTAATGTTTTAGAATTTCTTTCAACAGACTTGTAAGGATGTTTAACAAACTTACTTTCCACACAAATTTCACATTTCGACTTATCGCATTTAAAATCAGGCAATACTTCTAGATTAACCAATTTTCGCAAGGCTTTGTAATTTACATGTCCCAAACGGGCATGCCATAAATCACTTAACTCCAATAAGTAAACAGAAGCAGAATTTTTAGTAATACTGTCAATAACCATTACATTTAGTTTGAAAAGACCCTCATTGAGGTAGCCCTTTCCTATAAACATTTCATTCTTACTTATTACAGCTTTATCACTAACTAGGACACACTTAAACCCGTTCTTAACAAGTAGTGCAGCAGAAACTAAATTCTTCCTAATAGTAGGGACATGCAGAACATTGTTTAAAGTCAACACTTTGCCGGATGTCATTTTCAGCATTACTTTCCCAGTTCCTTCAATCCTTGCTGTTGCTGTGTTTCCCACGAATAAATCTTCATCGTACTCAGCAGGATTGTACGTTGCAAAGGCTTCTTTTGCAGAGCAAATATGTCTAGTAGCACCTGAGTCGAGAAACCACTCCTTGGGATTTCCAACTAAGTTACACTCTGATATCATTGCACACAAGTCATCTGCATCTTCCATCTTTTCCATGACGTTTGCTTGACTTTTGCCTTTGCCTTTGTTTTTGTCCTTTCTTGGAGCATGACAATCAGAAGATCTATGACCAGCCTTGCCACAATTATAACAGTTGCCTTTGAATTTCTTCTTGGCCTATTCTGACTTCTGCCCGTTGGACTTCTTTCTCTTTTTGTCTTTGGTAGGAGCTTCTTCAACAATATTAACTCCAATGATTGTTGACTCTTACGCGACTTCTTTTCGGCATTTCTGTTATCTTCCTCAATCTTGAGACGAATCACAAGATCTTCAAGCTTCATTTCTTTACGCTTGTGCTTTAGATAATTCTTGAAATCATTCCACGAAGGAGGCACTTCTCGATCATTGCAGCCACTTGAAAAGATTCATTTACTACCATAATCTTCAGCAATCAGATCATGGAGAATAAGTTGAAGTTCCTGCACTTGTGATCCAACAGTTTTACTATCTACCATTTTATAGTCTAAAAACTTTGCGACCACAAATTTTTTCAAGCATGCATCTTCTGTCTTATATTTATTCTCAAGTGCATTCCACAACTCTTTTGAAGTTGTTATTGCACTATAGACATTATATAAGTCATCCTCTAAAGCACTCAAAATGTAACCTTTACATAGGAAGTCTGACTGTTTCCATGCTTCAACAATCATAAATTTTTCCCTGTCTGGCATATCATCAGCAGGTACTGGAGTATCTTCACTTGTAAATTTCTGCAGACCAAGAGTGGTAAGCCAGAAAAATACTCGTTGCTGCCATCCTTTGAAATTCACACCTGTGAATTTACCCGGTTTCTCTGCTTGTGATACAAGAGTTCGGGTTGGTGCAGCAACAACCACTGTAACACCAGTGTTTTCCATTTTTGATAAACAAAATTGATACAATATAAGTAAGCAATAAATTATAATTGCAGACTTAAAGGAGTATAAAATCACAAAGATTTTTGTCTCCACCAGAAACACAGATTTAAATAATTTCCTTAAGATTGTTGCCAATCTGTGTTAAGAAAATCAGAAATTACTAGTTGTAATAAATCATTCAGAAACACGAAGTAACTGAGATTTTTAGAACCAGTAAATAAGATGAACAAAAATTTATTTGTAAAAATAATTTAATCTGTAAAACTTACCAGAATCTTGAATACTTCTTTTTGATAATTTAGGAAGAAAATCAAGTCCACTGAATTCACAGTGTCCCCTTAAGGAAGTTATTCCCCTCTAGTATCCGATGTTTGATTTGGAATATAACCTCCCAGGGTAAAATGATCTTAATCAGTAGAGTATAGATACCAAAAACTCTACTGTCAGCGAATCAATCCACAGCAGGAAAGTACACGAAGAAAAATGTGTTTTATTAAGAAGTAGGAAGATCAGAAAATTCGTTAGTCAATATTCTGAAGACTGAATGGTATTTATAGGCAAGAATAATATATTCTGAAAGGTTGCAACCCTTTCAGAATTGACACAACCAGTAATGAAAGGTTGCAAACTTTCAAATTGTATTGACTGTTCGTGAAAGTTGCAACCTTTCAGAACAGTGGCGGGAATTTTTTAAATATAACGGAATTTAAAACGGGTCACGCGCGCGGATCCGAGTCGGGTCGGGTTACTAAAAAGTTAAAAATATTTCGGTTAATTTCTGTTATCAACTGATTAATTGAAAATAATTTTTGGCCATTTAATTAATTAAATAAATACTTAAAATAAATTTGTCCAAAAAATTATCTCTCGATCGATCATTTGCCAAAGCCAAAGCCAAAGCCAAAGCCGAAGCCGAAGCGAGCGAGCGACGACGACGGCGCGAGGGGGGTCCCTCTTTCCAACCCTTTTAATAATTAATAGGAGTGTTTATTTATTTAAACTCTCCTATTTTCATTTCCATTACCGATGAGGGACTATTGCCTTTTTTATTAAAGCATTAGAGGACTTTTCAAGTTCCCAACCTTTCAAGTTCTAAACTTTTCAAATTCCTCTCCTTCCCTCTATTTCCCATCAATTCTTGCTACATACCCAACATTTGTTTCAATTTGCATTATCAATAAAAAAAAATAGGGAAAAAATTGTCTTAGAATTTTTCTAGTTTTTATTGATAGCCTTATGCTAAACTTGCTCCTATATATGATATTTTTTCTTCGTATTTGTAATCATGTTTTAAGAATATAGTTGATTGAAGGATTTATTTTTGCTTTAGAAAATAAGACAAAAACAATCAAACTACTATACAAGGCATGTAAAACAACTAATGCCTATAATAATTACATTTTTGCATCTTAAATTTTAAATATTTGTAAAGAATCATTCTTACATGTGCTTGTGGACAAAATCAATAGTTTTTAGACAATTTTCATTAAAATTAACATGAGAACCAAAGCCCAAAGTCAAAAAAATGATATACATAAATGCTTAAGAAGTTAGAAGATCTTTTATCCTTTGATCAAATATTGCTCCTATTAATTTTTTAACAAAAAAATGAAAAATATATTTAACAAACTTTTAATTTTAATAATACTAATATTGTCATTTTATCTCTCCATTAAATTAAAATCTGATTTATTTAATTACATATTAATATTTTATTTTTATAATTACATAATTTAAATACCAATCATTGCACTTTAAATCTTTAGTTATTTCCTTCTAATAAGTTTCTTATTTATAAATTTGAATTAGTAATTGCATTCTACTTAATGAGAAGAGAATTTCATCTTTCATTAATTAATGTCAAACCTTTTATCTTCTTGGAATGTATATCCTGTGTAACTATTAATTTAATTTCAACATTTTTACTCTATTATATGAGACAAGATAAACATTTTAAAGAAGAATTTCAATATTTTTACTCTATTCTATGAGATAAGAAAGACATTTTAAGAAAGTTAATTATAAGATAGTGTGCCTCTATGTTTGTTTTTGGTACTTTATTTTGTCTTTTAAAACAAATATAAAATTTCTATATCAAAATTATAATAAAGGGAGGACTAAATGGAAAAAAAATTCTTCAAGTTAACTATATACTACAAACATTTTTTTAAAAAGTTAAATCGCTCATGACCCTTTTGTTAATAAGTTTATACACTTAAAACGTTTATCATTTTACTTTTCATATTTTTATTGTAACTCAAATATTATTTTTTTAAAAAATTATGTGATTTTTAATAGTTCATATTCATCGTTATGAAGTAAACGTGCAACGCACGTACCGATATACTAGTATTATTATAAGCATGAACCTCTTAACCCCAAAGTTGATTTACCGTTTTAACCCTACAATATTATTTATATATTAATTTATTTAAAATATTAGTTTAATATTAATTTATTATAAATTTATTTTGTTGACAGTCCTAATTTAATTTTTCTGAAACACCCATCGTTGTAACAGTCCTGTAGTTGGTGTCGACTTCCCTTTTGCAACTGTCATGAAATTTCATTATCCTTTTTCCAAAACCTTTTCCGATACTCTCTTGATCTTTCCATTAAACTCTTCTCTTTTCTGTGCCTGGATGAAATACAGGTAAATATTTTTGGTGCTCTATTTTTGTTGCATAATAGTTACTATGAATTTTCAACAGAAGTGCATCATGAACGAAGTGAGGACAATCAAAGAGTCCATTCTGATCGTAAGGATGATAATCCTTAGATTGGTCCAGTTCCATGTATTGTTTTCCGTCACCATACTCAGCCATCCCAAGCTCCCACATCCTCAATTTTCTTTGTAGTGCTCATGTAGAAAATTTTATCCGGGATGATATGAACAACCTGTGATGGAAAACATATATTGTAGTTTATGTCGTCTTCACGTCTGAATTTTAATTCCAAAATATGAGTTGATCTAGCCTGATTTACTTTGAAAAAATGGTGACATTGACTCTTCTTTAGAAATGTGTCAAACATATTAGGATGGAAAAAGTAGTCCTTTTTAAATAGATTAATCTTTTGATGGTTAGCTAAGGTGGTGGATACACCCATACCCTATGCAATTACTCTGCATGTTATATTGCATGTCTGTATCTCTCTGCATGTTATACTGCCTTTCTGTATGCCTTTGAGTTGTGGTGATGTGTCTGCATCTATTGGGTAGAGTTGTAAATTGATCGTAGTGATGTTCATTATATGCTTAACTCTGATTTGTTGTGTTTTATCAATGTAGTAGAGTTGAAGTGTTCTGCTTGACACTAAATTGAATCACATGCGGTTTCACATCAACTTGTGAGCATATTTCTATATTAGAAATTGGAAGATTAAAATTACCCAAAGAATCTTACTCTTCTTTGGAGACCATTCTTCTAGTAATTCCCTAGATTCATTAATGGACACATTCAATTCTTCACACTGCCTGCATACGGTTTCATCTGAAGGAGCTCTTTGTTGAGCAACATCATCCTGTACTAGTTTTAATAGCTTCAACAAACTTTAGTATTTTTGTAGTTCTTTTGACCAGGCATACTCTTTGATGTTAGACATGTTACGAGGTGAATGAATTCAGAGATATTGTTTATAAGGCACCTTACTATTTGTTCTAAAATGTATACGCTTGTTCAACATCCCTCGCGATTACTGTATCAGTCCTGTAGTTGATGCTCGAGTTCTCTTCTGCACCATTCATGAAGTTTCATTATCCCTTCTTCCAGAACCTTTTCAATTACTCTCCTCATTTGTATAAATGTAACGACCTGTTTAGTCGTTTTGAGCAGCAGATTTTTAATTCTGGAAAAACTGGCGGGGACTACGGGCACTGCGACGGACCGTCACAGTCACGACGGCCCGTCGAGGGTGCAGCGTGTCAGCATACTTAGAATTCTGAAATTGGGTACTGAAAATCGACTCTCTGTAAATTGTGACGGACCTGCAGGACGTGCCGTCACATCCACGACGAACCGTCGTGAGTTTCCGTTGCAAACACTTCAACTTTTGAGAATTTGGTATAAGAACGAGTTTCTACCGTCAGGACGGAGGTACAGGACGGACCGTCACAGGGGTGACGGGCCGTCACAGTTCACCTGAAGTTGGGGAGGCTGCGACGACCGGTGTGACGGACCGTCGCAGTACTCGGCCCGTCACAGGTCACGCAGATCCCAGTCAGAATAGGATTTCTCCACACGTTTTAAGGGTCGTTTTGGGACTATCTTTCCTCCGTAATATATAAGATTGAGGGTTAACATTAATAAGTCTAATTACTTAGGGGTTAAAAGGGGTAACCTTAAGTTAATTAGGGGGTTTTATTGTCCTCTTTTATTCTTAATTATTAGATTAATTAGGGTAAAGGAAAGAGGGTTTGAATAAAATAAAACAAAAGAAAAGAACAGAAAGAGAGGAGAAACGAACGAGTAGAGAGAGAGAAACGAAGAGGATAGCAAGGATTTTGAGAAGATAGCTTGTTGATTCAATTCTTCGGTGGAGGTAGGTTATGGTTTTTACGATATTCGTAGTGAACTCTTAATAGTGAATAATATGTGTTGATGATATTGTAAACCTGTCTATATGCTTATTGTATGTTTGTATGAATATGATTATGTGATTTTGATAAAACAAGCAATGATTAAACCATTGAATCCCAAATCTTGAAAGAAACTTTAATCTATGATATTAATGATGATGCCTTGGTATAAAGAAGGCTTGAACGAATTAAAGTAATGGGATTGATGATGCCTTAGTATATAGAAGGCTGGATGAATGGATAGAATGAATGTAGTGGATCGGAGTGTCACGTTCCGACACATAGTATTAGTGGGACGGTGTCACGAACCGACACGTAAGATATAGGGGATCGGAGTGTCACGTACCGACACATATAGGGGATCACAGTGTCACGTTCCGACACATATAGGGGATCGGAGTGTCACGAACCGACACGTAGATATAGGGGATCGGAGTGTCACGTACCGACACATATAGGGGATCGGAGTGTCACGTTCCGACACTATATAGGGGATCAAGTGTCACGTTCCGACATATATAGGGGATCGGAGTGTCACGTTCCGACACATATAGAGGATCGGAGTGTCACGTCCGACACTAGTGGTAGGGGATCGGAGTGTCACGTACCGACACCAGAGGAAGAAAGATAATGAATCTCGAAAGATGATAATATACTCAACATAATGAACTTAATTCCCAAATGAGTATGGTAATGAGGCTTGAGCCCTCATGAATGAACTTGATGGTATTTATTGACGATTATGATACTTGTTGTTGCTACATGTTGAGTTTATAGTTGATTTATAATATTACACTTGATATATATTATCTTCTATTTTAAGTTGGCCGATGATACTTACTTACTAGTACGTTTGGTTGTACTGACCCCCTACTTTTATGTTTCCCTTTGTTATTTGTGTTATGCAGCAAACGTTCCGTCAACTCACACAAACAGTAATTCGGGCCAGGTTTCGTCAATACCGGATCTCAGGGTGAGCTACGCTTCTAGCTTGGACTGGATCTTCTTCTATAAGTCTTGATGCCTTGACTTCCGGCATGGACTAGTTTCTTATTGTATTTTTAGCTTCTTAGACATTCTTAGATAGTTTAGATTAGTAATTTGATCATAGATGTTCTTGTGATGATGACTTCCAGATTTTGGGAATATTAATAACAGTTGAGTTGTTTTATTTATGAGTTTAATCTTCCGCATTATTTTCTGTTGATATTATATTGAAATGTTAAGGTTTAGATGGGTTGGTTCGCTCACATAGGAGGGTAAATGTGGGTGCCAGTCGCGTCCCCGAATTGGGTCGTGACACCTTGGGTATCAGAGCATTAGGTTCATTGGTCTCACACACAGAACAGTCTAGTAGAGTCTTAAGGAACGGTAGGGGGACGCCTTTACTTTTCTTTGAGAGGCTATAAGACTTTAGGAAAATTCCATTCTTTCATTCTTTCTTTCGTGCTACTACTGAGTCCAATTGGTATCTAGGTGATACAAATGGTATCTGACATCTTCATTCTTTTCCCAGATGGTTGAACTAGAGCAACGACCGCACCAGCAGCACAACGGAAAGACATGAAACGACTGAGCCAGCCACTGGGGCTGTGGCTCGAGGAAGAACAGCGGCAAGAGGCCGTGGAAGAGGTCGTGGGAGGACGTCCTCTAGAGGGAGAGGACGACCCCTAGCCCATATGATACTAGGGCGGTGACTCCTCCACCAACTGAGGATGTAGTAAGAGAGGGTGAGAGGGAAACTGAACAAGGGCAGAATAAGGTAATGCCACCCCAACCTACCCCAGAGATGATCAACCAAGTACTTGCTTATCTTAGCGGGTTGTCTGATCAGGGTCAAGCCCTCCAGTGGTTTTTCTCGCACCAACACCTCCGGTTTCAGAGATACCATGCGGCTACTATGGCTCCCCCGCATGGATGCAACATTGGGAATAGGCACATTTCCACGTCTGACTACTGGCCTATTATGCAAACGATCACATGAACTTTTTAGTAAGTTCTTGAAATTGAAACCTCCAGTCTTCAAGGTGCAAAATCTGAGGATGCTTATGATTTTCTGGTTTGAATTGTCATGAGCTACTACACAAGATGGGGATAGTAGAACGGTTTGGCGTTGAGTTCGTTAGCTATCAGTTCCAAGGGACGCCAAAATGTGGTGGCGTTCACATGTTGAGTGTCAACAACAGAGGCACCACCTATGACTTGGGAATCATTCTTTAGTTTGTTCATGGAGAAGTTATCCCAAGGACTTTGAGAGATAGGAAGAGGGATGAGTTCTTGAGTCTGAACAGGGAAGGATGACAGTAAACGCGTATGATGCTAAATTTCGCGCACTATCCAGATCTATGCCACCCAACTTTGTTTCAGTCCACAAGAACGGATCCGCCGTTTTGTGAAGGGGTTTAGGTCAGAATTGCGGCGGATTTCAGCCTTACAGATAGCGCAACGGCGACATCCTTCCAAGAGGTGGTAGACTTTGTGATAGAGGTGGAAGAGTGAAACCAGACGACTTCACCACGACATCGACATCAAAAGGTTTCGAAGGGGAGGTGAGTTTAATGGTTCCTACTCTAGAGGACAGAACTCCGGAGGTCACTCAGTTCGACCAATTCAGTCTTCACTACGACTGTAGTTGGGGGTCCCCCTCAGAACGTCAACACTACTCCGAGAGACCCATGCCTGACTCCAGAGAGTGCTATGGATGTGGGGAGATTGGACATATTAGGAGGAATTGGTCCAAAACAGAGTTACAGAGCCCCAATGGCTAGAGGTAGAGGTGGTCATGGTAGAGGCCGCTTTTCTGGAGGACGTGGTGGTCGAGGTAATGGCGGTCACCAAAACGGCAGAGGTGATGGGCAAAACGGAGCCACTACTACACAACATGGTAGGGGCAACGGACAGACGAATGATAGGGCCCATTGTTATGCTTTCCCTGGGAGGTCTGAAGCGGAGGCGTCTGATGCTGTTATCACAGGTAATCTCTTGGTTTGTGATTGCATGGCATCTGTATTATTTGACCCTGGCTCCACGTTTTCATATGTATCTTCCTCATTTGCTAACGGTCTAAACTTACATTGTGAATTACTTGACATGCCTATTCGTGTTTCTACTCCGGTGGGTGAGTCTGTGATAGTCGAAAAAGTGTATAGGTCTTTGTTTGGTGATTTTTGTGGGGAGCAACACTTATGTAGATTTGGTTATTTTAGAAATGGGTGACTTTGATATAATTCTGGGTATGACTTGGCTTTCTCCAAATTTTGCGATTTGATTGTAATGCTAAACAGTGACGTTAGCCAAACCTGGGGCAGATCCGTTAGTGTGGGAGGGCGACTACACTTCCAAACCAGTTCGCATCGTGTCCTTTCTTCGTGCTAAGAAAATGGTGAGTAAAGGGGTTTAGCTTTCTTGGCACATCTCAAGATGACACTACCCAAGTACCTTCGATTGAGTCAGTTTCGGTAGTCCGTGAGTTTTAGATGTGTTCCCTGCAGATTTTCCTGGTATGGCCACCCGATAGGGATATAGACTTCTGCATTGATCTTGAACCGGGTACTCGCCCCATTTCTATACCCCCTTATAGAATGGCTCCCGCGGAGTTAAGAGAGTTAAAGGCTTAACTTCAAGAATTGTTTGAGTAAAGGCTTTCATTAGACCAAGTGCATCTCCTTGGGGTGCTCCGGTGCTATTTGTGAAGAAGAAGGATGGGAGTTTTCCCGAATGTGTATAGATTACCGACAGTTGAACAAAGTAACAATTTAAGAACAAGTACCCCATTCCTCGCATTGATGACTTGTTCTATCAGTTACAAGGTGCTTGTGTCTTCTCAAAATTGACTTGAGGTCCGGTTATCACCAATTAAAAATACGAGCAACGGATGTGCCAAAGACTGCTTTTCGAACTAGGTATGGGCACTATGAATTTGTGGTAATGTCTTTTGGTCTACAATGCCCCTGCTGCTTCATGAGCTTGATGAACGGGATTTTCAAGCCATACTTGGACCTCTTTGTGATTGTGTTTATTGATGATATACTGGTATACTCAAAGGTAAGAAGGAACATGAGGAGCATTTGAGAATGGTGTTAGAGTTGTTGAGAAGAAAAAAAAGCTTTATGTGAAATTCTCCAAGTGTGAGTTTTGGCTAGATTCAGTGTCCTTCTTGGGGCACGTGGTTTCTAAGGATGGGGTGATGGTGGATCCATCCAAGATTGAGACAGTGAAGAATTGGTAAGACCTACAAACGTGTCAGAAATAAGGAGTTTTGTGGGTTTAGCTAGCTACTACCGCCGTTTCGTCAAAGGGATTCTCTTCTATTGCTTCCCAATTGACGAACTTGACTAAGCAGAATGTCCCATTTGTATGGTCAGATGAGTGTGAGGAAAGCTCCAGAAGCTTAAAGACGTTGTTGACTACCGCGCTTATCCTCACCTTGCCGGTAGAGGGTAAAAACTTCATTGTTTATTGTGATGCATCCTATTCTAGGTTGGTGCAGTGCTAATGCAAGAGAAGAATGTGATTGCTTATGCTTCGAGCAATTAAAGGTGCATGAATGAACTATCCAACTCATGACTTGGAATTGGCCGCGGTAGTTTTGCACTAAAGCAATGGAGACACTACTTGTATGGGTTAAGTTGTGAAGTCTACACGGACCATCGTAGCCTACAGTATGTTTTCACTCAGAAAGACTTGAACTTGAGACAGAGGAGATGGATGGAACTACTGAAGGACTACGACATCACTATCTTCTATCATCCGGGAAAAGCAAATGTTGTAGCAGATGCTTTGAGTAGAAGGCCGGAAGCATGGGAAGTCTAGCTCATTTGCAGCTTCTAGACGCCCATTGGCTAGAGAAGTGCAGATTTTGGCTAATGACCTTATGAGGTTAGAAACACCGAAATAGGAGGGAGGATTGTTAGCTTGTGTAGAGGCAAAATCCTCTTTCCTTGATCAGATTAAGGGGAAACATTTGATGATGAAAACTAAGTCGAATCTCGAGATAAGTGTTACAAGAGAGGCTAAGGAACAATAATCGATGAGGAAGGTGTTTTGAGGATTAAGGGAGGGTATGTGTACCCCCCCGCATCAATGATTTGATCACCACTATTCTTACAGAGGCTCATAGTTCCGGATACTCAATACATCCTGGTGCAACCAAGATGTACCGCGACATAAAGCAACACTTCTGGTGGAGTAGAATGAAGCGAGATATTGTTGAGTTTGTTGCCAATGTCCAAATTGTCAACAAGTAAAGTATGAACATCAGAGGCCTGGAGGAACACTTCAGAGAAATGCCCATTCCTGAATGGAAGTGGAGAGAATCGTGATGGACTTCGTGGTTGGTCTTCTAAAGACATTGGGTAAGTATGACTCTATTTGGGTGATTGTTGATAGGTTAACTAAGTCTGCACATTTCATTCCGGTCAAGGTGACTTACAATGCAGAGAATTAGCAAAAATCTACATCTCAGAAATCGTTCGATTGCATGGGTTTCCACTCTCAATCATATCTGATAGAGGTACGCAGTTTACTTCTAAGTTTTGGAGAACCTTACATGCTGATTAGGTACTAGATTGGACCTTAGTATCTCTGCATTTCATCCTCAGACCGATGGTCAGTCTGAGGAACGATTCAAGTGTTGGAGGATATGCTTCGTGCATGTGTGATAGAGTTTGGTGGCCATTGGGATAGCTTTTTACCTTTGGCAGAGTTTTCATACAATAATAGCTATCCTCCAGTATTGACATGGCTCCATTTGAAGCATTGTATGGGAGGAGGTGTAGATCTCCCATTGGTTTGGTTTGATGCCTTTGAAGTTAGACCTTGGGGGACTGATCTGTTGAGAGATTCTATGGAGAAGGTGAAAGCTATTCAAGAAAAGCTTTTGGCGGCTCAAAGTAGACAAAGGAGTATGCAGACCGAAAGGTTGGGACTTGGAGTTCATGGAAGGTGAACAAGTCTTGTTGAAGGTTTCGCCCATGAAAGGGGTGATGCGTTCGGAAAAAGGGGTAAGTTAAGTCCAGGTACATGGACCATTTGAAGTGCTTAAGAGAATAGGGGAGGTGGCTTATGAATTAGCCTTGCCCCCAGGGCTGTCCGGAGTGCATCCGGTATTTCATGTGTCCATGTTGAAAAGATACCATGGAGATGGAAACTACATCATCCGTTGGGATTCAGTTTTGTTGGATGAGAACTTGACTTATGAAGAGGAACCGGTTGCTATATTAGATAGAGAAGTTCGCAAGTTGAGGTCGAGAGAGATTGCATCCATCAAAGTTCAATGGAAGAATCGACCTGTTGAAGAAGCTACTTGGGAGAAGGAGGCAGATATGAGAGAAAAAATATCCACATCTGTTTACAGATTCAGGTACTCTTTTTTCGCCATTGATTTTTCTTCTTTGGATCGTTCGGGGATGAACGATGGGGTAAATTGTATCTATTGTAACGCTGTTTAGTCGTTTTGAGCAGCAGATTTTTAATTCTGGAAAAACTGGCGGGGACTACAGGCACTGCGACGGACCGTCACAGTCACGACCGCGTCG